>SNQJ01S0028067.1:6174-53340 GCA_010110895.2 Picea sitchensis | reverse complement strand
ACCCTCCTTCCATCACTTCTTCTCTAAAAGAAAAATATAAGGTTCAAGAAGTGGAATATCACATCAAGCATCAACAACAAGTTCTCCAAATATTAAAGGAAAACCTGAACATGTCACAAAATCGCATGAAACAACAAGCAGATCAACATCGTAGTGAAAGAAGTTTTGAAGCAGGGAATTGGGTGTTTTTAAGACTACAACCATACAATCATATGTCCCTCAAGAAATCCAAGAAGGATAATAAATTATCACCAAAGTACTATGGCCCTTATAAGGTGTTGCAAAAGATTGGTACTATGGAATACAAATTGGAGTTGCCTGCATCTTCACAAGTACATCCAGTTTTCCATGTTTCATTCTTAAAGAAGGTTATAGGTGACAAGATCCAAATTCAAACTATATTTCTAGAACTTGACGAGGAAGGAAAAATCATATTGGATCCTGAAGCCATCACTGACACAAGAATTCACCAGCTAAGGAATAGATCCATTTAAGAGTATCTCATTAAATGGAGGAAACTACCGACTGAAGATTCCACTTGGGAAGATGAGTCTTTTATACAGAAGCATCCAGAGCTACTCAAGCATTGCAGACAACACTTGTATCAAGTGGAGGGTCATGTTAATCCCTAAATAGTGGATCATTACCCCTTATTGGGGCATATTACATTAGTAATGTTATTTTATTTATGTCAGCTTTAGTCCATTAGTTGCAATTATACCTCCTAGTCTCCTGTATATACCAAGGAGACATTTTCATTTGGAATCATCTTGTAATTGAACATTTATGTGGGCATAAGGAGTTTTCCCCCTCGAAGAGGCTTATTATTTGAATTTCTCTCTTTTTCAAGGCGTTGAGTACTTATTCTGAGGTTTTTCTATGCTATATTGATATTTGGTCCCTAACAAATTTGATTGTACAAATAATGTTGTTGAATATGAAGCCTTAACTATAAGATTGGATTTGTCCCTTGATAGAAATATTAAGTGCCTACATGTCATAGGGTATTTTTGTAGATTTTAACCTTGTGCAATATTTACTGCAAATAGATTTTTAGTAAAAGAACAGAAAATATACAATGGAAAATACAAACATTACAAAGATTTTTCCCCTGGAAACTGAAACTGGGAAAACCAACATATTCTATATTCATTCATGGTATTACTTTGTTTACAATACAATATACATATAGGAGCCACAGGCATCCAAAACCCTAACCCAATGACCTGCATTAGTCAACAACCCTAATTCCTTAACCGAAAATAGAAAACCATCGACAAATAAACTATTTGCCAAAAAACCACCTAAATATGTGACACTACTACTCGTGCAAAGAATATAACACATACTCAACATTCTCCCACTAGTTGTTTTCTTTGCATACAGGGGGTTACACGGTTATGTAGTCAACAATTCAAGGCAACAATGCCCATGGATCCTCTACACCAAGATAAATTATCAGTGCTCACAGATTTTGTTAATGAACCTGCAACATTATTCAAAGTGTCCACCTTCATCAACGATACTTTTTTTTCTTCAATCATGTCTCTCACAAAGTGATATTGAATATCAATATGCTTTGTATTTGAATGATAAGTCGGGTTCTTGGCTAGAAAAATTGCACTCTGACTGTCACACTCTATCCTTACAGCTTGTTGTACCAACCCAATACCTGAACACAATCTTTGTAACCATACTGCTTCCTTACTTGCATGAGTGGTTGCCATGTATTTAGCTTCTATAGTTGGAAGTGCCACTACAACCTATATTTTTCTCATCCAACGTATTTCTCCTCCAAACAGGTTAAACACATACCCACTTGTAGATCTCCTACGATCCAAATATCCAACCCAGTTTTCATCCACAAAACCATGTATATCCACCACTCTGTCCAATCCTGGTCTTCCTTCGTAGCACAATCCATAGATAGCAGTGCCACGCAAATACCTGAAAACCCTTTTTACTGTTGTCCTATGCTCTTTCCCTGGTTTTGACATATACCTTCTTAAAAATCCCACTGCATGTGCAATGTCCGGTCTAGTACAGACCATTGCATACATCAAACTTCCAAATTCACTTGCATATGGAACACGAGACATGTCATCCTCCTCTTCATGTGTCTTGGGAAATTGATCTGCAAATAACTTTACACCAACAGGAATAGGAACCTTGACCAGTTTACATTCTTGCATATTAAACCTCTACAATATTGTCTCGACATATTTTCTCTGATTTAACCAGAGTTTCCTACTTTTCTTATCTCTTTTAATTTCCATTCCCAAAATGAAATTTGAAGCACCAAGATCCTTCATGTCAAATTTAGAGGACATCTGAGTTTTCACATCCTAGATAATCTCTTTGTTGTTTCCTATCAACAACATGTCATCCACATACAAGACTGTCGGCCCTCGACCAAGTTTTTGAGGAAACCTTAGTTAGGTTTGACCACTTTTTGGACTTTGACACTTTGGTCAAGAAAGGAGTGCCCAGGCGGAGCTGAGATCGCAGATATCACCAATTTTGGGAGCTATTTGGACCCAGTAAGGGATCCCTAGGGTTTTTGTAATGGGCTTTGGGATGTTGGCCCATGGGGTTTACCCATGATTAGGCCTTTTTGTAAGATATTGTAAAAGTATAAATAAGTAAGAATGTATGATAGAAGGGTTTGGTTAAGAAAATTATTGATAGCTAAGTGCAAGCCGTTTTGGGTTGCTTTGTGCAACAGAATGTATATGTCTTAAGGCTCTATGCTCACTAGAGGAGTTGGCTTTGTGCCTTGACCTAGTTTGGAAGGAGGATCTGGTGCTTATCTCCTATCCTATGCGAAGCTTGGATCTGTGTCTTGGTGTATTGGAGCGGATGAATGTAAGAGATTAAAGAATAATAAAGAAGATGAAGCAGTTGGTGGATGTAGCCCCACACTGGGGTGAACCACGTATATCTTGTGTCTTGTGTTGTGTTGTTGATGTTATGAATATACTATGTGATTTGCTTATTATGTATGATAGATAGATATGTTGATGATTAGTGCTTACTTTTGTTAATGATGAATGAATGCTAGATCTAACATAATGATATGTGCTAAGTGGTTGAAGTGATTAATATTTGTTGTTACTGCGTTGATCTCTATTAGGGTATGTTATGCAATGTTATTAAAGGTAATGAACTAATGCATATCACCTTCTAAGTGTTTCTAGAATACTCTGTGAAGTGTTGTTATCACAGATCTGTGTCCCATCTTGGTTACAGAAAACTGCATCTTGTAACCCCCCCTGCTTTTACCTTGGGTGAGACTTCACCTGCTTTGTATATGTTCTTGAAAGGGCTCATGGTTAGGGTTTTTTTGGTGCGTTTTTGAAGTGTTGAACCCTGGGTCTTCCCCTGTGCCAACAAATGGTTCAGTTGTCGGGACCTGAAATTGTGATTGTTGGGAACTAAAGTAAAGAAAAGAGAAGCTATGTACGTAGATCTGTTGTTGAAGTGTGCAGTACTCTACTTGACTTGTGAATCTCTGTGGTAAGAAATATCCAAAGAAAAGATGTAAGATCCGAAAAGAGGTAAATCTTTGTTCTTTGATAAGAGTAAGATAAGTGAAAATTTGTGTTTAAAAAGCATGAATTTAAGTATGTTTAATATATTATGTCCTAGTCTGAAAGATAGGGTGCAGTTGGAAGAAAGAGTTGATCTAACTAAAGATAATATAAATGAATAAATATATGTGATTCCTATGCATAGAAAGAATTTTTGGACTAATAAGTGGATGCAGGAACCTAGAAAGAATTTTTGTAGATTGCAAGTCCAGCACTGTGATCCTAGTGCGCAGTGCAGAAGAAGTTGGGGAACATATAAGAGAAAAAGAGGATTAACATTGTGTTATAACTATAGAAGGCTAGGACATCTTGCTAGGGAATTCCATGGTACATGTCCTATCTATCTTTGTTGTAAGGCTATTGGTCATGAGGTTGAGGACTATCCAAGGATGATTGCTAAAGTTGAAAGAATGAACATGAGATAAGAAAAATATGAAGGAAATCAAGAGACTAAGAGCATGTTCGAGAATCATAAAGAGAAAGAATTAGATAAATCTCAGACTATATTAGTACAATTGAAATAAACAATGAATGAGCACAAACATGTTAGTTTACTAGAGATCCTAAAAGTAAAACAATGCATAAGTGCAAGAATAGAAGACTTCGACATATACTATGTCTTGGATGAAGAAACACAAGTGAATATTATGATAGAAGACACTTGGGAAATTTTGGGAAAGCCTACTATGATACCTTCATTGGTAAGGGTAGGCTTGTTTAAGGGTAAGAGGATAACCTTATGTGGAAGAGTTACTAATTTACCTATTATTATCCATCGAACATTGACTGAAGAAGAATTTGACGTCATTAAGTTTGTTGAGAACAATGCCCCTTTCCCACTTCTTCTAGGTAAGACTTGGATTAAGGAAGATCAAGTCAGAATAAAAGCAGAGGAAGAAGCTACAGAACAAAAAAAAGCAATAACTAAGGGATTTCGTAGCTAGAAAAATAGATCGACTAATAGAAGAATGAGAAGAGAAGTCGAAGCAACAGAAGGTAAGAAAACTAGTTGTCAAGGTTGAAATAATGCAAAAAGGTTTGAAGGACCTTTCCATGCATGAAAGAAGTATACCCACCCAAGAATTAGTAAGAGAGGGGATATTAACTTCAAACCCTTTGAGAGCACATTAGCAATGCGAAGTCACTACACTAGGAGAAGATAAAAACAAGAATGGAAAGAGGAGTCCAGAAACAGTTAGAGAGACTCAGATCATAGGAAAGAAGGAAAGGAAGCTCAATAAAAAGAAAGCTAAGATGGAAAATCTACAGAGACCATATGGAAGACTTCACAGACTAGAACCTCGCAAGAGGCAGGTTCATAGGATTTGAATCTTGCCAGAACAACAAGACCGCGCAGAATGGGACTTTGCCCTAGCGAAGCTATACGATCATTGGAGGCACCCTGACCATTAGAACGACGCTCCAGAATGGCTAGAAAACACATTTATCAGTGGATGGACCGCTTTTGGGATGTTGAGAGCATGCCATAAAAGATAGATTCGCATTGATGGAGACACTCCTACTCATTGGAAGAATCTGTTATGAGGCCCCACTTATTTAACTTGTCTGTCACCGCGTCGGGACCACTTTTTTCCACCCGTGATTAACTGATCTAACAAAAAATTGATTGTGTGTCGAGCTGTGTTATCAGAAACTAGACGTCATTGTCCATTTGTCTACCTCGCTTATCCATTCGCCTACCCTGACCTGTCTGTTAAAATTGAGAATGTCAGGCGAACCTACTAAATTAGAGAAGTTTTTCAAAGAGGTCCTAAAGAAGCTAATGGGCGATAGGCCATTATCTAAAGGTGTCCAGGCATCTTCGACCAGTGGAATGCAGGCTTCCCCTTCATCGGGATGACGTTCTAGTCGTGTTAACACCTCAACCGAGTAGTGAAGTAAGGATCGTGGTGATCTGGCTAATGCAAAGAAGATCCCGTCGATCCTACCAGAATACCCTCCACCTTTGGTTGGCGTAGTTAACTACAAAAACATTCCATGAGACTATGAGTACACTCTATTCACCGCGTACATTTTGGAAGGAATATGCCTAGTAGGAAGCCAGGTAGGATAGATCCCCGTATTGAAGAACATCGACTTCAACCTAGGAGACAAAAATAAATACGCTATGCTAGAACCCCATCGATACTTGACAAATTCCACTAGGAGGAAGCCTCGCCTTGCCTCCCAGCCATGGATTAAGGGACTGACACAATCCATTGTGTTGAATGTGATGAAGATTCCCCATTTTTGTCGTGACGAGGAGGTTAACACTTGCATTAAACTCCTCTTTTCTTGCTAGCATGGTGGATACCTATGGCTTGATTGAAGGATTAATGTGGATCCAGCGTTGATCCACCAGATTACAAGGTTAAGCATGCAGGGACCTGACTCTCAACAGTTCTATCCAAGGAAGCCCTCAGACCGCTCCCTATCACAACGCATCAAGGAAGCATACGACGAAGTTGAAAAATGAAAGAAAGGCTAGAAGGTAGCCTCTATACAGGATGGCACAGTGTGCCTCTCTTTCCAACTCATAGTTGGCAAGCTCATAAGAAAGAACCACCCCACACAGGTCACCGGGTTCGTGGTGGACCTTGTAGGAAATTGTGTGGAGGGCATGCAAATGAATTGGGTGCATTACCTCGTCAATGAACTAGAGAAAGACTGTCGTGAAGCTCAGGATTTGGGATACGAATTCCACTTCAGCTAGTTGATCATTTTGATCACATTTGTCACTTGGAAAATGCCTGAAGGAGCCACCTTTCTAGATATTTAACCATCAGAGTCGTTGGCCGCTAGTTTTTCTACCTTGTGGTACACCAATGACATGACAAAACAGTGGTAGTCGAATGTTGTGTTTCATGCCTATTATCAACAACTAACGGTTTTCATCGAGTCATTCCCATGCATGACACCATGCACTCTGCACTAGTATAGAACAATAGAAAGGTTCCACGCAGATCCACATTTCATCTATATGACTGCACGCAGAGATGAGAACAAGGAAGAGTGACAGTATTACTACAAATTAACAGATGAATACATGGAGCAGATCACCAAGGAATGGCTGGAGGAGTTCCTTGTACCTGTCACTGATGCAGAAATCTTTGAAACTGACACCATAGGAATCTCCATGGTCACCCGAGTCGAGCATTTCAGACAGTCCAGTGGGACAAAGAAGAAGAAGAAGCGGGAATAAGTCCATAATATAGATACTGGTGAAGAGGACAACGCCTCTGAAGACAATGGATATCACTCGCTAGGAGGAGGAGGAAACATAGAATATGGACAAGGAGGAGGGGATGAGCAAGGAGAAGGTGAATCTACACTGCCGAAAGATCCCCCTACTGAAACAGTAACACCATAGAAGAGGAAGGTTTCTCCGCAGAAACCTTCAATAAGAAATAATACCCTTACCAGTAATCCCCAGTTAGAAGCAACACTCACAGAAGACGACATCAATTTTGCCCACGGAATCATGGAGGATGCTTTCGAGGAAATCTTGCAGAGATATGGACTGAAGCAGGATGAATTATACGACAGGATAGAAAAGGAATTGAACAAAGTACAACGAGCTATTCTATTGGTCTGCGCAGTACCCACTGCGTTATAGATTGAGGAATTGGGGGATGAACCAACCCAATTGAGAAAAATTGCAAATGCGACATAGGATCGACTTTAGAAAGTTCAATAATAGAAGGAAAAGGCTACAGAATCCTTGAAAAATGATAAAGAGGAAGTCTTAGAGAAATTACGAGTAACGCAGTACTGTGTAACCATGTATGAAAATGAGAAATAAGAGATTCAGGCAATGATCCAGGTGGAAAAAACCCAGCTACAGAGAGAAAAGGAGTAGCTGCTTGCAGAACGGGCTACGGTTAAAGAAGCAGTGAATAAATCATGTCGCTCTGTGCCAGGCTTGGCACAAGAGGAATAGGAGTTGGTCGAGGTTCAAGTGGCGAAGCTCACTGAGACCATCTAGCAGCTTCAAGCGAGGATAGATTTAGAGATCCAAGCAGTACCGAGCACCCCACAGGAAGTGCGCGATTAGAGGGATGAAGTCGATAAGAAAGCACTTATAAGGATAAGGGCCCTCACCTCAAAGTGAAAAAAATTGAGTGATAGAAGAGTGCAAACTTATGAACGCTTCGCAAAAGATCCAAAGCTAAGGAAACTGGAAGTGCAGTTATAGGAGGCACAACAATAGGCATTTTCCGTGCAGGCGTAGATGAAGCTACTCACTGCAGTCAAAATAATGAAGATATCTCAGAAACAACACACAATGTAGTAGAAAATTAATGCCATCCTGGGAAGGATAATGGAAGTCACGCAGAAGCTACAACCTATGCAGGATGAATCCTGCAAGGTGTTCGAAGAAATTGAGGGACAAGGCTCGCAATTGGACCAAGTGGTTGCAAGAATGGAATGACACCTGGAAGGGCTTGTTACAGAGAAAATGATCCAGGAGCTCACTGAGCAGGAAGCTCAGGCGAAACATCAATTTGAGGCAGATCAAGTGAATCTTGAGTCCTTCGAAGCAACACTGCCCAAACCTGAGTGACTTGGGACGAGTCACAGGTGAGTGTTGGGGGCTTGTTGGCCCTCGACCAAGTTTTTGAGGAAACCTTGGTCAGGTTTGACCACTTTTTGGAATTCGACACTTTGGTCAAGAAAGGAGCACCTAGGTGGAGCTGAGATTGTGAATCTCACCAGTTTTTCGGGCTATGTGGACCCAGTAAGGGATCCCTAGGGTTTTTGTAATGGGTTTTGGGATGTCGGCCCATGGGGTTTACCCATGATTAGGCCTTTTTGTAAGAGATTGTAAAAGTATAAATAAGTAAGAATGTATGATATAATGGTGTGGTTAAGCGAAGTCTTGATATCTAAGTGCAAGAAGTTTTGGTTTGCTTTGTCGAACTTAATGTATATGTCTTAAGGCTTTGTGATCACTAGAGGAGTTGGCTATGTTCCTTGACCTAGTTTGGAAGGAGGATATGGTTCTCAATGTACAAATCTCTTGTCCTATGCGAATCTTGGCTCTGTGGCTTGGTGTACAAGAGAGGATGAATGTAATAGATTGAAGAATAATAAAGAAGATGAATAAGTTGGTGGACGTAGCCCCACATTGGGGTGAACCACGTATATCTTATGTCTTGTGTTGTGTTGTTGATGTTATGAATCTACTTTGTTCTTTTCTTATTATGTATGATAGATAGATCTATTGGTGCTCAGTGATTAATTGTGTTAATGATGAATGAATGCTAGACCTAACCTAATGATATGTGCTAAGTGGTTGAAGTTCTTAATCTTTGTTGTTACTGCGCCGATCTAGATTAGGGTATGTTTTGCGATGTTATTAAAACTAATGAACTAATTCATATCAACTTCTAAGTGTTGCTAGAATACTATGTGAATTATTGTTATCACAGATCTGTGTCCCAACTCGGTTACAGACACCTGCATCCTGTAACCCCCCTGCTTCTACCTCGGGTGATACTTCGCCTGCTTCGCAAGTGTTTCTGAAAGGGTCGATAGTTAGGGTTTTTTTGGTGTGTTGTTGAAGTGTTGAACCCTGGGTTTTCCCTTGTGCCAACAAAGACCAAATAAATCAAATGATCACTAATTAATTTAAAATACACACAATGATCCTCTTTGCTTCTTGTGAAGCCAATTCCTAGCATATAAGTATCATTTTTTTTATACCACATCCTTGGTGATTGTTTTAAACCATACAGGGACTTTTTCAGCTTGCATACCAGCTCCTACTCTCCCTTAACAACATAACCTTCTAGTTGCTTCATATATATTTCTTCTTCCAGATCCCCATGTAGGAATTTTGTCTTCACATCCATCTGTTCTACTTCAAAATCAAATGCAACAACAACAAATAACAAAAATATTATAGAGGTTAACTTGGAAACAGGAGAAACAATCTCACCAAAATCAATTCCCTCAACCTGGGAATAACCCTTTGCTACTAACCGAGATTTGTATTTCTCCACTTTTCCTTCTTCATTCAGCTTCTTTTTAAATACCTATTTTCTTCCAATGGGATTTATTCCAGTCGATAACTCCACTAGATCCCAAGCCTCATTCTTACCCAAAGATGCCATTTCTTTTTCCATGTCCCTTTTCCAAATATTTCCATCCTCTAAATCCACTGCCTCCCTGAAAGTTCTAGGATCATCATCAGTAATAGACAAAGAAACATTTTAACAGAAATCAGATGGAGTATACCTTTCCGGGAGAATTCTTTCTCGAACCAATCTCCTCAATACTAGAGTATGATGATATTCTTCTTCTAATTCATGTTCTTCTCTAGAGTTTGATTCATCATCCTTTAAATCAAACTCTATTTTCTTTGGTTCTTCCTTACTTGGTAGGAATTCATGTTTAACAACATCCTTCATTTCTCTAAATACCACATATCGGCTATACACTACCTTCTTAGTTTCTAGGTTCCAAAGCTTATAACCTTTGAGACCATCTTTATATCCTATAAATATACACTTTTCAGCCTTCTTATCTAGCTTACTATTGTTTTTCTTTGGAACATGAACATATGCATCATAGCCAAATACATTGAGATGTGTGAGAGAAGGTTCCTTACCGGTCCATACCTCTTGTGGAGTCTTGTCATCCAACGCTGATGAGGGTTATTTGTTGACTAGGTAACATGCAGTACCCACTGCCTCTGCCCAGAATTATTTCCCTAACCTGACACCACTAAGCATGCATATTGTTTTTTCCATCAACGTCCTATTCATCCTTTCTGCAACTCCATTTTGTTGAGGTGCGTATGGATTAGTATTTTTCCTTTCTATACTGCACTTCTTACAAAATTCTTCAAATCCATTCCTGTAGAACTCTCCACCATTATCTATCCTCAACACCTTAATTCTTTTCTCTGTTTGATTCTCAACAAGAGACTTAAACTCTTTAAACCCGTCAAAGACTTCAGATTTATTCCTAAGGAAATATATCTAACTATTCCTCTATAAGACATCTATAAATGAGACATAGTACAGAGATTTTCCCAATGATGGGACTGACACAGGTCCAAAAACATCACTTTGAACTAGCTGTAAAATTCCTTCTGTCCTCGTTGCACCAAAGGGAAATCTTATTCGATTCTTATTCCCGTATAGAAAATTTTCATAGAAATCAAAATCCAGAGAGCAGTTAGACATACCTTCAACCATACCTTTACCGTGTAGTAGTCGAAGACCCTTCTCTCCAATATGCCCCAGTCTTTGATGCCACAACATAACCTTTTCTCTAGAGATTGTAGGAGTTCTTCCTTCTTGAACTCCAATATCAAGAACAATGGAAATATTACACCCATCACTAATAGTGCTTCCTTGAAACTTATACAGAGTTCCAAACCGAACTCCCTTCAGCAACAACATTGCTCCTCAAAACATCCTGCAGATTTCCTTTTCAAATATTGTTTTTACCCCTGCATCATCCATGTTTCTTACAAAAATCAAATTTCTGGCCAAACCTGGGATGTGGAGAACACCAGGCAGTGTTCTAATCCTTCCATATATGATCCTCAACTTGTTTTTTCCTCGTCCTATGATTCTGGTTGTCGAATCATCACCTAAGAAAACATTACCTCCATCATAACTTTCATATTTGCAGAACCACTCCCTATGGGGAGTCATATGAAAGGATGCACCAGATTCAACCAACCATGCCTCATCATCTACATGTGTTCTTTAAGAAGCCAAGTACACATCCCCTCCTTCTTCCTTGGAGGTCTTTTCTTTTATAGAAGTAGATTCTTCAGATCCATTCTTTTTCTCAACTTTTGATCTACATTGCTTCTTGTAGTGCCCTTCTTTTCCACATATCCAACATACCTTTACAAACTTTCTGGTAGATTTAGATCTACCCTTAGTCTTAGATCTCCCACTTGATAACTTATATCTATTTCTTTCCTGGGAACGTCCTCTTGCAAATAATGCATATGTTCTCTGTCCTTCCATATTCTTCTGTCTCATCTCCTCCGACAACAAGGATGAGACCACTTCATCAAACTTCAAGGAAGTTGTATTACTACCTACAGCCACAACTAGACTACCAACGAGTCTAGTAAAGAACACAGTAAACTAATACATTTATCTTCATCTGAAATTTTAATCTCAATAGATACTAACTGAATTACCACAGTATTGAAGGTGTTCAAATGCTCTTCCATCGAGTCTCCATATCCCATCCTCAAGTTATACAACTTATTTCTAAAGAATATTTTATTTACTAGGGACTTAGACTGATACAAATTCCCCAAATTTTCCCATAAATCCTTGGTTGTAGCTTCCTCTGACACATTCAGTAATACTGAATTGGAGAGACACAGTCGGATTGTGATCTTTTCCTTCTTATCCAACTTTTTCCAGTCATCTGTTGAAGTTACTATAGGTGAATTACCTCGATCTACCATGATCCACTGATCTTTGTCCACCAACAGATCTTCCATCTTGAGCTTCCACAACTCAAAACTTTTCCCATTAAACTTCTCAATCTCCATCTTCGAATTGCTTGTCATTTATTTTCACCTGAAAAATCAATACCACAGATCTCCCACTGTAACAAGTCTTATCACAGTCTCGATACAAACCCTTGACCACAAAGTCATCCCCCTGAAGCCAACAAATATTTGATACCAAATGTAGATTTTAACCTTGTACACTATTTACTGCAAACAAATTTTCAGTAAAAGAACAAAAAAGATACAATGGAAAATACAAACATTACACAGAGATTTTTCCCCTGAAAACCCAAACCGAGAAAACCAACATATTTTATATTCATTCATGGTATTACATTATTTACAATACAATATACATATGGGATCCAACGCCATCCAAAACCCTAACCCAATTCCCTGGATTAGTCAACAACCCTAATTCCTTAACCAGAAATAGAAAACCATCGGCAAAGAAACCATGTGCCAAAAAACCACCTAAATATGTGACATGTTTCACGAGGTAGAATTTTTTTTGGTTGTCTCCCAAATCAAGAGGATTTTTTTTGCTAAAAATGAGAGGTTGAGAAGATATTGGAAATCAATTTGGGATACTATTCCTTTTCAATAAAAAATTTCCCAAGATAAAAGAACTATGTCATTGATGCTTTAGTTGTATCTGCAACCACTTTACAACCTTGTGAAGAGATGATTTGTGATGAATTAAAAATGGAAATAGTTTTTAGCCCATCTATACCTGATAATATTTAACATTGGCAATTTTTTAATGATGATTCCCAAATTTTTCGTTTCTTGCATAACATGAACTAATTTTTCGATAACCAAGTTCATTTCCATGAACTTAAGAGTTGGAGACTTTCCAAATGACACTCTTCCCAAAGTAGTTTTTCCTTTAAAAAGGATGTCTGATATACATGATATGTACAAGGGAAAACCTAATGTTTATCAAGCCAATGAATTCTTTGAGTTTAACCTTGATTTGGAAAATAATCATAGAATGATCAAGATAGGAAAATGAACTACTCCCACTGAGAGAGAAAGTGTAATAAACCATATATGAGAATTTAAGGATGTTTTATATTGGTCATACAATGATATAAAGGCTTGGATGGGAGATATTATCCAACATTATATTCCTCTTAAATAAGGGGATAATCCCTTTAGACAAAAACAACGACACATTAACCCTAATTTGGTACCCTTAATCTAGAAAGAACTCCAAAATATGGTAGATGTGAATATTATAACTCCTATTAGGTACTCCTCTTGGATGGATAATTTAGTGGTGGTCCGAAAGAAGATTGGAGATATCTGATTATGTGTGGACTTTAGAAACCTTAACCATCTATCTCACAAAGACAATTATCCACTCCCAAACATGGTATACTTGTTGCAAAGGGTTATTGGTGCATGGATGATGTATATGTTAGATGTTTTTTCAAGGCACAACCAAGTCTTATTCAAGGAGGAGGATCAACTCAAGAATGTTTTTACCACCCATTGGGGAATGTTCATGTATTTGAAGATGCCCTTTGTCCTCATGAATGTTGGATCCAATTTTCAAAGAGAATTGGACTTTTTATTTAAAGACTTGATAGGGAGAATCATAGAAATATATCAATATAATTTCACGCTTGTTTCAAAGTAGTGAAATGCACACATTTCGCACCTTAGGAAAAAATTTAAATGATGTAGAAAGTACGATATTTCCCTAAACCCCAAGAACTCAATTTTCGATATTGAAAAGGGAAATTTATTAGCTCATGTGGTATATAAGGATGGTAATTTTTTTGATCTATAAATGATTGATTCCATAAATAAATCTCTCCCCCAACCAGTAAGAAGTCCTTGCAATCAGTTTTTAGCAAGATTAACTCTATAAGGAGATTCATTCCAATATTTGCTAAGAAAGTAAAATTAATGAATGCCTTACTAATAAAATATGACTTGTTTAAGTGGGGTATAGTAGCACGAAATCATTTTAACATATGAAGGAAGCAATTTCCATGGTACCTATCCTTGTTAGCTTATACTATTCCCAAGACTTCATAATTGTTTCTTTCTCCTCTTAAGATACTATAGTTGGGGTCCTCTTGCAAAATAATAAATATGATTAGTAAAAACCCGTCACCTTCATGAGTAATACCCTTGGGGATGTTTAACTAAAGTATTCAATCACTGAGAAACAAGCTTATGCCCTTGCCAAATCCTTGAAACATTTTAGAAGTTATGTTGGATATAACAAGATCAAAACGTATTTTCCATATCTTGTTGTTAAGGATGTTATTTGTCAACAAGATTGCCTTGGAACTAGAGGGAAGTGGGTGTCACAAATCCAAGAATATGACTTAAAAATTAAACCCACTAAGATCATTAAGGGACAAGGTTTAGTTAAGATGTTGACTAAGATTAATGAAGAAACTATAATAATGGGTGAGACTGACCAAGTCAATGTGGTCTTGAGTAAGTTAGAACATGATGAGTAGTATCATGACATTGTAGAGTAGAAGCTACCATTACATGTTAATGGATATCTTCTTAAACCCTATTATGCTAAAGGAACCTAAATTATTATGTGTAGAGTAGAATAGGTTAGAGTAGGTCATGTTGTGTTCTTGCATTTGATTGTACGCCCATTATTGATATTTATCATTGATTTAATCATGCATCCATGTTAGTTTAGACATGAAAAACATGATAAATTGATGAAAATACTTTTTTTCTCTTTCTTGCATTGGTTTTATATATTTCATAAATGAGGGTGGATGACATCCCCTTTTCTTTTCCTCTAATGGTCTTATGTTAGAATGTAGTAGGAAATTTAGAGTGATGTAGGTTGCAGGTCTTGGATTCCCAGAGATGTTGAGTTTCTCATGTGCTCTACTGTGAGCACATGTCCCCATGTTGGATCCAAATGTTACCCCCTCTCTCACCTAGGGGTAACTAGAGGAGATCATGTCTCATGGTACACAATGATGACAGTGATCCTGATGATTATGATGATCAATATTATCCACTGACAGTAGCCCCTCAGATTCCTCCCCCTCATGATTACACAACTCAATCCATTTCACTTGATCAACATGGTTCATCCAAGGATAGTGACCCGACATACATGAGGTACCCTTAGTCATTTTTTCATATAAAGTGTCATATTTAATGATCTAGGCATTTAAGTGTGGATCATGGGTTGAAGTCAAATAATGGATCATGATTTCTTAGAAGTTATGATTTTTTCCTTGTTTCACCTTGGTGGCCATCTTATCTACCTTAGTCCAATGTTGTCACTCTTCAGGAAAGGGGTAATATTGGGGGATTTGATAAGGGTAATGTACCACTCCCTTCCATACTTAACACTTTTCATATTGGGCTATTCCATGGTGTACTTATCTTCTGGAATGGTTCTTACATGTACACTAAAAAGTCACGTGCCTTCATCCTCCTATGAGAAGAAGGGATATAATGTCAAGGTTGTTGTAGTTTCTAAAGAATAAAAAAGAAATCATGTTAAAAAATAAATAATAATGGGTGTTGTCTTAAGTATCTCCCTTCTTGACCCAGGTTCATATCTCAACAGGTTTCCAACAAAACCCTCTAAAACTATTGACCCTCCTGGTAAACAAGAAGGAAGCATTACACATAGAGTGCACCGTGTAGTCTCACTCGAGATATCTTTATGGGTGACTACAATACTCAGACTTTTGTAGTCTAGGAATGAGTGGGGATGTGTGGGGTTGTGCTTCCTTCTTCATGCATTAACCTTACTAATGATTTAAGTACTTATAAGATTCATTCCTATCTATCCTTATGCATACATGCTAATACATATAGTTAATCATTCATTCATAAGTGAATCATTGATAGAAAGTAAACATTCAAGAAAACTCACATAGAACACAAGTTTTATCATGGTTCACCCACTCGTAGGCTACGTCCACAAATATTTGGCTTCTCTTCTATTTTATTTAGTTTGTTGCAAAATTTGGCTCTACGTGCATTACATATTCAAGCATACAATAATGATGAGGTTAAGGAACCTATGTGAGGCGGACTAGATCACATCAAGATCCTCATCCTATGACCTAACCCTCAAAATATAGCTTACTTGACTCTACTACAACCTTACTACAATCATAATAATTGTCATCAACTCACCATAAATAATAATAAAAATTTTGAATGAACCCTTAACCTAGACCTCCAAGGTTCTTATTTATACTATTTTACGGGCTTATAGTCGTTACAATCCTTATCAACAACCCTAACCATATCATGGTTAGTCTTGAATTTTGCGCGCCACATTGATTTTCCTCTTGCATGTTGTTTTTCCTTCTTTTTATACATGCTACTTGTTGATTATTTGGGTTGGTTGTCATTGATGTCAACCCTTGAAGAAAGTTTGGTAGTGAATTCTAGTAGCACAAAGGTTTGGGTAATGGACCCAAGTTTGTTTGATGTATAATGGTANTATTTTAAGGTAATACTATTCTATATGGACAGTACATCTCATGCCATTTCCAGTGGTATGTGGAATGTCACATAACTCGTCATGGTTAGATATTTATGGCCATATGAAGTTGGAGAACCCTCATGAGTCATCGAGAAGCCCCAAAAGGTCAAAGTAGCCAAAGTGGTTGCAAAGAAGAAATTATTTAAATAATAAAGTGAAGTGATGAGTGTACTATAATTCAAAGTGGATACAAAATAAATTATTTAAATAATAAAGTTAATGAAGAAATTACTAAGTGGACAAGTGGTTAGAAGTGGGTTAGCCCTAAACTAAGGAAAGTGGTTTAAGATATTTTAGAAGGTAAATAATAAAGTGAAGTGATGAGTGTACTATAAGTCAAAGTGGATAAAAATAAATTATTTAAATAATAAAGTTAATGGAGAAATTATTAAGTGGACAAGTGGTTAGAAGTGGGTTAGCCCTAAAATAAGGAAAGTGGTTTAAGATGGTTAGAAGGTAACCCTTGAGGAAGCTACATAAAAGTATAAATAAGAAGCAAGGGTCTCTCATTTTAAAAACACTTGAGCATATTGAATGTCTACAAGTGACTGAGGTAAACAAAGGATATCTAAGCTAAATTTTATAGGGAAGATGAAGTAAAGAAGGCCGAAATTCAAGGGACAATAAATTCTTTTGATGATGTTTTCTAAGGTGTTTCGGGTAAAAATGTCATAACTTCTTCATAACATATCCAAATTCAATAATACCAAATGTATTGGTTAGAGTATAGTCCATAGTATGTTGTGTACCCTTTTCATATCTAGGAAACAAATATTCCATGCGGGGCATTCTCTACAAGTTTGATCTCTAGAATAAGCCAGAATTCAACAAGGTATGCCATTTTTGCTATAACTCCTTTTCTAAAAGGTTCCAAGTAGTGAAATCTTGAGTAATTGCATAAAAGACACTGAAGAACATTTTGTACTATTTTAAGATCTTTATTCATTATAGGTACATAGTTATGATTATTTCAAGTTAGGGTCGTTGACTAATCCAAAATTAGTCATGTGAGACTAAAATAAAGTTTGATGAAAATGCTAGTCTCTTGTTGTTAAAGTTAAGGAAGGTTTGCAGGTATGTGATCATATACAACAGGTCTATTACAAAGTTACAAATCAGATTTGGATGATGAAATTGATGAGGTATTTTGGTTGAGGTACATGTTGGGTACATGGTTAAGACAAGCAGTTGATGAGTTGGCACATACATGAGGTGTATAGTTGACGATGTTGGTACATATTGATGAGTCATAGTTTATTTGATGCATGATTAGTACATATTTGGTGCATGGTTTATGAACTCGTTGATGGTACAGGTTGATGTATAGGTTCGTGCATGGTTGATGCACTTGTTTATGGTACAGGTTGATTACAGGTTGTTTGGACAGGTTATTTGTACAGTTTTGGTGCATGGTTGATGCATTTGTTTATGGTATAGGTTGAGGTACAGGTTGATGTATGGTACATGTTGGCACATGTTATTGGTACAAGTTGTTACAGGTTGTTATAGGTTGATTACAGGTTGATTGGTACAGGTTTATAACAATATATCTCACAGTAATAGTGTGATAGTGGTTCCATCATTCTACTTATACGCCAGGGAGGTTGGACGGGGCAAGGAAAAGTGGTTGTAGCCACCTTCCAGTTGTATTCAAAGAAAAAAGGGGGTTGGAGCCTCACTTTGGTTGTAACCAGAGAATTGGGGGGTTGGAGCTTCCTTTAGGTTGTAGCCTGAGAAACTAGGGGGATGGAGCCTCGTTCTGGTTGTAGCCAGAGAATTGGGGAGTTGGAGCTTCCCTCAGGTCGTAGCCTAAGAAACTAGGGGGTTGGAGACACCTTCCAGTTGCAGCTGAAAAACAAAGGAAGTTGGTGCTTCCAATGAATGTAATTCTTAAAGACATATAAGAAAAAATATTATGTGGTTTTCTCCTGCTTTGGGTTTCCTCGTAAAACCTAGTGTACAATGTATGTGTATGATTACTCATTTGTTCATTGTTTATTTACTCTGCAACTATTGGATGATAATGCTACATTGATATAACACTTGCATTTTATGGTGAAAAAGGATTAAATTTCTCTATTATTGATTCATTTCCCCTCTCAGTAATCCAACAATTGGTATCAGAGCATGTTCCTTCAAGAAATAGTTTAACCACTAGAAGGATATCATGGATTATTCTGAGAATGGATTACCAATGTTTAATGTTCATAATGGTTTAAAGTATGAGATGTGGAGCATAAGGACGAAAGTATTTTTATAGGAACATGGGAATTATATTTGGCTATCAGTTGTTACAGGATATGATAGTTCAAAAGGGGAAAATACTTCAGCCAATAAGGAATTGAAGAAGAATAACAAAACAACAATGGATATCATCTGGGAAGGATTACCTAATCCGCTAAGAGAAAAGGTTGGTAATTTTCATTAGCCAAAGAACTTTGGGATAATTTACATGAAATATATTCTTCACCCATAACAACTTCAAAAAATTCCAAAGAAGATGCAGATACAGATCAAGAAGAATTATGTTCACCGTGTCAAATAGATTCAGAAGATGAAGAGTACATAATCACTAGAGGTATGTTTTTTTTCTTTAATTGTGAAAAATGAGGACATCTTGAAATAAAATTCCATGAAGGAAATGAGACAAAAAGACTAATTGAAAAGGAAGACAATTATGAATCATAATTGATTAGTTCTTTAGATGAACTAAGAGAAGAAAATAAGTCACTCAATAAAGAATTGATGAAACAAAAGGAAAGTGTTAACATTTTTGAAGAATCCCAACAGGTCATCGAGAACTTAAGAACTCGGCTAGAAGAAGCTAGAAATATTGAAGAAAATCTTGAATATCAAAATCAGTATTTGGAAGCCAACATAGCAGAACAGAAGGAAGAAGTAGAAATGAGAGAGAATATATTGACATATCATCTTAAGGAAAGAATTAATGATCTAAACCAGCTTGAGGCAGAGTTTGGTCAAGAAGAGAAAGGACTTGAAGAAGAAATAATCACATTAAAAATTCATCTTGAAGAAGAAAAAAGAACATAAGAAGTCATGAAGTCTCAGATAATGAAGAAAGAAGAGGTTGAGAAGCTTGAAGAAGAAGTTTTCACAGTAAGAATTAAAATCATCAAGCTCGACAAGAACGTTGAAGAGACAGAAACATCCACATTAGTCATAGAGAATGAACAGAAGCACTCTAGGTTGCTAGAAAAGAAGAATGAATAAAATAGAAAGAGTTATGCAAAAGTACTCAAAGGAAGGAATCATGGTCAACCAAAATCTAATAAAACTATTGAAGATACATCTTCAAGAAGACCATCCATGTTCAAGCCACAAAGAATCTCCAATCATGATCATGATCAGTCAAGGCATAAATTCAGAAGGAATACACCACAAAGAAGATCATTCACTCCCAGGTATGAAAATTTATTTTATGTTCATTGTTTTATTGTACTAATTTTGGACATAAGGTTGAAGATTGCAAGGATTATAAAAGACATGTTCAAGAAAGAAATGCCTATGTGGCCCCACATAACATTGAATGGTTCAAATGTCATAACTATGGACACATCGCTAGTGATTGTACAAGCATGATCGATACTTCCATGAAAGAGAACACTGATATCAGATATAAGAAAGTTTGGATAAGAAAACACAATGAACAGGGGAACAAAGTACAGGTCCCAGAGATCACAAGATTGGCAATAAAATGAGATGAAGAAAATTCTATAGAGAAAACGAAATATGTCAGATACAAAAAGGTGTGGAAAATAATTGAAATAAAAGAAGGGCAGGTAAATAAGAAACAAGTTTAAGAGATTGTACTTTCAGGCATTGTAGTGAAATATGAATCCACAGACAGAAAGAAAGAAGTCAAAGATCAGAGAGATGATGAATCTACAAATGAAGATGATGATGAATACACATCATAGCAGGAATTGTTTTGAGCCATCTGACTTAGATACTCCCATGTAATATGAATATTAGATAGGCGGAGTCTATGTGATCATTGTGATATACCAAATAAACATCCTTTGAGAAGATTGCGAGTTTGAGAAGAAATATCCAAAGCATTCAGTTAGCATAAGTACAATCAGTGGTTGTAGTGAAGACTTCATGATAGTATGGTAATAAATGGGTCAACATTATGGACAGTTGTGCAGTAGAATCTTGGAAAGTATGGACATAGATGGATTTGTAAGAACCCTTAACAGGTTTGGACATATATATGACAGTGGATGAAAGCATGGATTCATAGATTGGTTCAGAGAGTTCACTTCAAATAAATTTATGGACTACTGCATCAAGCATGGAATAAAAAGGCAATTCTTCGTTGCTAGGAAACCTCAACATAATGGAGTTGTTGAAAGAAAGAACAAGACAATACAGGAAATGGATCGAACAATGCTAATGGATTCCAAATTGAAAGATATATTTTGGACACATGTAGTGCATATAATGGTTCACATTCAAAACATAGTAATGATCAAAAACAACACTAACAAAACTCCCTACGAGCTATGGAAAGGAAGACCAACAAATGTGAAGCACTTCAGAGTATTTGGAAGTAAATGCTACAACAAAAGAGAATATGCTAGAATGGGAAATTTTGACTCTTGTGTGGACAAAGGAGTACTTGTTGGTTACTCAAGTACAAGGAAATCATACAAGTGTTATAATCTAAGGTTGAAAAAAGTTGTATGTAACAATTGATGAAACAGGTGGACGAGAATTAAAGGAAGAAGAAAATGGATCAATGGAACAAATTTACGAAGAAAACGCAGAAGGGGAAGATGAAGAGGATCAGACATAAGTAGAAGAGCAAGTTCAACAAGTGCCTCCAAAGACACCTAGAAAATGAGTACAGAAGAATCATCCTTCAGATAAGATTATCGGAAACAAATATGCATGAGTTGAGACTAGAAGAAGAATCTATTCACCAGAACAAATGCACCTAGCACTCTCATCTACAATTGAACCAAACAGTTTTGAATAGGCCAACAAGGATGAATTTTGGAATATGGCCATGGATGAAGAATTGGATCATATAGAGAAGAATGACATTTGGGAATTGGTTCCAAGTCCAAAGAATAAGAATGTGATTGACAAAAATGTGTATTCTAAAATAAATTGAATGAAGATGGCCAGGTTACAAAGAACAAATCTATATTGGTATGTAAAGGATACACATAGGTTGAAGGAATCAAATTTGAAGAGACATTTTCCCCAGTTGCCAGAATGGAAGCAATCCGATTACTTTTAGCTTATGCATGCTCCAAGAATATTAAAGTGTATCAGATGGACCTGGAATCATCTTTTCTGAATGGGGAACTTGAAGAAGAAGTCTACATTGAACAACCAGAAGGATTTCAGTTGTCATAGAATGAAAATTATGCGTGTAATTGAAAAAGGCCTTGTATGGTCTAAAACAAGATCCTAGAGTATGGTACTCTAGACTAGATAAATATTTACAACAGACAGGGTTCAGAAAAGGAAGTGCAGACATCAACCTCTACATCAAGGTAACTCAAGATAATATTTTATTAATTGAAGTTTATGTTGATGATATTATTTTTGGAAGCAATGATGACAGGTTAAGCTAGAAATTTGCAAAGGATATGCAGAATAAATTTGAAATGTCATTACTTGGAGAACTATCCTTATTTCTGGGTCTTTAGATATGTCAAAGAAACCAAGGAATTTTTATTTCTTAAACTAAGTATATCAGAGAAATGTTAAAGAATTTCGGAAGGGAATATTGAAAACCAGTTACCACTCCTATGAAAACCAATCTACATACTAGAGGAAATACAGGTCAATAATTGGTAGCTTACTATATGTGACAACATCCAGACCAAATGTAATGCAGGCAGTTGGACAGGTGGCACGATTTCAAGAAGCACCAAAGGAGTCACATGTATTAGCAGTGAAAATTATTTTTATATATCTCAAAGGAACATAAGAGTTTGGATTATGGTATCCAAAAGGAAAGGATCTATCACTTATTTCATACATAGATGCAGATTGGGCAGGTTTCATTGATGACCGACGAAGCACTAGTGGAGAAACATTCTACTTGTGTGAGTGTTTAGTATCTTGTCTAAGCAATAAACCATCATTTGTATCTTTATCTACAGTCGAAGTAGAGTATATTGTAGCAGCAACATGTTGTACATAGGTTCTATGGATGAAACAAAATTTAATAGATATATAGGTTGAGTATGATGAGCCCATTCCAATCTATTGTGATAATACAAGTGTCGTCAGTATCTCAAAAAACAAAGTGATGCGCTCCAAGACAAAGAACATTTCAATCAAGTATCACTTTCTACGGGAACAAGTTGTAGAGAAGAACACCGGAGTTGAATATGTGGGCACAAAAGAACAAGTGGCAGACATCTTTACAAAACTTCTTCCACAAGAATCCTTTGAGTATCTTCCCCAGAGACTCAGAGTAATTTATACTCTAAAATGAATGTTTTTGAATTCTTATCTTATATGTCCTACATTTACACGAGGAATCACCATAAAGAGGACAATTCAAGTTGGGGGATCAATTTTAAGAAGAGTTCAGTCAGGGGGAGTATCCCCAAGGACAGTTTAGTTAGGGGGAGCAACCCTGGATGGAAACAGACCTTTTCCATTGATGACAAAGGGGGAGATATTTATCAGATGCAAAGGTAATGGCTTGTAGAAAGAGCATAGAGGCATGATTCTGGGGGGAGCGATGGTCACAGGGGGAGAATGAGTAATATGAATTCAATATTGTATATGAGTGTTGCCATCAATGCAAAAGGGGGAGATTGTTGATTATTTGGGTTGGTTTTCATTGATGTCGACCCTTGAAGAAAGTTTGATAGCACAAAGGTTTGGGTAATGGACCCAATTTTGTTTGATGTATAATGGTATGAGTTTTAATATATTTTAAGGTAATACTATTCTAAATGGATATTACATGTCATGCCATTTCTGATGGTATGTGGAACGTCACATAACTCCTCATGGTTAGAGAGTTATGGCCATATGAAGTTGAAGAACCCTCATGAGTCATCTAGAAGCCCCAAAAGGTCAAATTAGTCAAAGTGGTTGAAAAGAAGAAATTATTTAAATAATAAAGTGAAGTGATGAGTGTACTATAATTCAAAGTGGATACAAAAAAAAATATTTAATTAATAAAATTAATGGAGAAATTACTAAATGGACAAGTGGTTAGAAGTGGGTTAGCCCTAAAATAAGGATAGTGGTTTAAGAGATTTTAGAAGGTAAATAATAAAGTGAATTGATGGGTGTACTCTAATTCAAAGTGGATAAAAGCGAAGTTATTTAAATAATAAAGTTAACGAAGAAATTACTAAGTGGACAAGTGGTTAGAAGTGGGTTAGCCCTAAAATAAGGAAAGTGGTTTAAGATGGTTAGAAGGTAACCCCTTGAGGAAGCTACATAAAAGTATAAATAAGAGGCAAGTGTCTCTCATTTTAAAAACATTTGAGCATATTTAATATCTACAAGTGACTGAGGTAACCAAAGGATATCTAATCTGAATTTCAGAGGGAAGGTGAAGTAAAGAAGGTCGAAATTCAAGGGAGGATAAATTCTTTTGATGATTCTTTTTAAGGTGTTTCAGGTAAAAATGTCATAACTTCTTTATAACACATCCAAATTTAGTAAGAACAAATGTATTGGTTAGAGTACAATCCATAGTATGTTGTGTACCATTTTCATATCTATACAAAAAATATTCCATGCGAGGCATTCTCTACAAGTTTGATCTCTAGAATAAGCTAGAATTCAACAAGGTATGCCATTTTTGCTATAACTCCTTTTCTGAGAGGTTCCAAGTAGTCAAATCTGGGGGAATTGCATAAAAGACACTGAAGAACATTTTGTACTATTTTAAGATCTTTATTAATTATAGGTACATAGTTATGATTATTTCAATTTAGGGTTGTTGACTAATCCAAAATTAGTCATGTGAGACTAAAGTAAAGTTTGATGAAAATGCTAGTGTTTTGTTATTAAAGTTAAGGAAGGTTTGCAGGTATGTGATCATATACGCCAAGTCTATTAAAAAGTTAAAAATCAGATTTGGATGATGAAATTGATGAGGTATTTTGGTTGAGGTACATGTTGGGTACATGGTTGAGACACGTAGTTGATGATTTGGCACATACATGAGGTGTATAGTTGATGATGTTGGTACATCTTGATGAGTCATAGTTTATTTGATGAATGATTGGTACATATTTGGTGCATGGTTTATGCACTCATTGATGGTACAGGTTGAGGTACATGTTGGTGTATGGTTTATGCATTTGTTTATGGTACAGGTTGATTACAGGTTGTTTGGACAGGTTATTGTGACAGGTTATTTGTACAGGTTTGGTGCATGGTTGATGCATTTGTTTATGGTATAGGTTGATGTATGGTATATGTTGTCACAGGTTATTGGTACAGGTTTTTACAGGTTGATTGGTACATGTTTACAACCATATATCTCATAGTGATAGTGTGACAGTGGTTCCATCATTCTAATTATACGTTAGGGTGGTTGGATGGGGCAAGGACAGGTGGTTGTAGCCACCTTTCGATTGTAGTTAGAGAATAAAGGGGGTTAGAGACTCCTTCTGTTTGTAGCTAGAGAATTGAGGAGTTGGAGCTTCCTTCAGGTTGTAGCCTAAGAAACAAGGGGGTTGGAGCCTCCTTCTAGTTGTAGCTAGGAATTGGAGAGCTGGAGCTTCCCTTGGGTTGTAGCCTGAGAAACTAGGGGGTTGGATCCTCCTTCCAGTTGTAGCTGGAAAAAAAAGGAAGTTGGTGCTTCCAATGAATGTAATTCTTAAATACATATAAGAAAAATCATTATGTGGTTTTCTCCCACTTTGGGTTTCCACATAAAAATTGGTGTACTGTGTATCTGTGTGATTTCTCATTTGTTCATTGTTTATTTACTCTGCAACTATTGGATGATAATGCTACATTGATATAACACTTGCATTTTATGGTGAAAAATGATTAAATTGATCTATTACTAATTCACCCCCCCNCCTCTCAGTAATCCAACACTACTTTCTTTCCATTTGTTGTGCACACTCCAAAATTAGCTCTTTCCCAAAATAGACCTTTTCTCCAAAAATAGGCATGCGCCAAAAATAACCTTCCTTCTAAAAATAGGCATGCACCCAATAGGCCCCCAAAACTGACATGTGGCTCATCCCGAGTCACTCTGGTGGTTCGTGCTCCCTATATTTCCATGTCCAAACTGTGGAACTTTTGTGCTAGTTCCTTTCCTTTTTCCCTCATCTGAGCAGCTTTTCCAGTTAGCACCTTTACTGTCTGCGATGTTATCTCCTCCTGCATTAATGTTGCACTCTTTGTTTGTTCCTATGCAATACTTTTCTTCTCTTCCTCCACCTGCACAATCATCTGTGCTACTTGTTCTTGGAGGGGTTCCGATTCAGCTTGTTTTTCTTGCTTCTGTATCTAAGCTATTTTCAAATCTGTCTGTAGAGTCTTCATTTCTTGAGTGCCCTTCAAGCGCTCCGTGATGCTCATTATTTTTTTTCATTTCTTTAGCTCTTGTATGGAAGCATTGATTCTCTCCTCTTCCTGGTCCCATTGTTGTACCTTTTCATCTTCTTCCAGGATAGTCCATATATGCATGATTATGTTGAACAACTCTTCTACTTCCCCTGCTTCTTTCTCCATTTCAGCTATCTGGAGTGCAGATTGTTGTTCTCTCTATTCTCGTACCTTGGGAGGAGTCGTAGGATTGAGCCTTTCTTTGATATCATCAATTTCCTGCTTATATCTGTCAATTGTTTGTGAGATCATGTTGATCTTCTGCTCTGCACTCCTCTTAGGTGCTTGTGCAATGTCTGGGATGCGATCATAAATCGTTGTTAATCCTTGTTCTAGTTTATCTTCACGTTCTTTCTCCTTCTCTTTCTTCAAGGTTAGTTGATCGCATGTGATTTGTAACATTTCAGTGACTCCTCTACCCACCTCCAAGTTTTTTCATCTGTGTGGGCCCTGGATTGCACTTCTTGCATTACACTGGCCTGGAGTCCATATAGTGCCTTGGTGGGTATTTGTGCCATGAGAACTTATAATTGATCCACCTGCCCCATGTGTTTCTACACAGTCTCTTGATCCAATCTGATCATTTTAGATGTGACTATAAATGTCTCTCTGACTTGAACTACGAACTACATTGTCTCCTCTCCTTCTTTTTGCGCAGGGGGTCATTGTGTCTTTTCATGTTTCTGCGATGTGACCCGTGGTCCTACTTGACTCCATAGTTGTTGTATATTTTCATGGAATTCTATGAGCTTGTCCATGATCTCTTCTCATTGTACCTTTTGGATTCATACCACTTCTTCCCCCTATATTGGACCTTGTCTGTGACTAGCTATGCATCATCCTCTATTAGGGTGATGATTGTGTCTTTCGTGTTGTGATTTCTCTTCTTGTGCACCTCTTTTTCCTATGCTATCTTATTTTGTTTGAGGGATGAGGCCCACTTGTTGTACCTTGGACCTCCTCTTCCCCAACCTATGAAGTATCCCCCTTTCCTATTTGTGGTTGGTTTCTTTTCCTTGTTGATTTTGTTGTCCTCCTTGGTATTTTCGGTTCTTCGCTACTTTTAGTTGGTTGACTCAGCATTGTAGCCTTTCTAGTATTATCTGTTGGGATGTTTTTTCTTACCAAGGAACCTGCTTCATCCTTGTCCTTAGGCCTATAGTATTGCCTCGTGACTAGCCCTATTGTTGGTTCTGTTACCGGTAGTTACCACTGCGCAAGCCAGTCATTGACTATCCAGTCCACTTCTTCCTTGGTGACTATTGGCACCAGGCTGAAGTGGAAAGAAGGATGATAGTGGGAAATAAAGTGTGCACAAAACTGAAGTAACAACTGACAAAATAATAGCACATGTGCATGCAAGAAAGTGTGCACAAAGGAAAATGACAACTGGAGGAAGAACAACACGTGCATGGGAGAAAGACCTAACGTAAGAAGGGTTAGGGTTTCAGTAGTATTTTGTAAATGGTTGAAGAGCCCAAAATGTATAAATATAGATACAAAAGTATCATATAGAGGTTGTTGAGAGTTGAGGGTTAGGTTTTTGAGTTAAGTTTTTGGAGACTGTAACTACGCATGAGCGTAGGCAATATGTAATGGTTTTTAGCTGTATGGACCGAATTTGTAAGATGTTGAGAAAAGAAGATACGAGGGAAGGTAGATCTGAGGATTAGACTACATTCTTTAGAGCCTAGTGCGATCTAGTTTTCCTCACATAGATCTTACCCAGTTTTGTGGAGAATTGTAAGTCCGTGGCACCAAAAATGCAGAACTACCATAATAAAAGAGCCAAGAGACAAATATTTGTGGACATAGCCTAGGAGGGGGTGAACCATGGTAATTATTGCATAACATGTTGAATGTATGCATGTCTCTACTTTCTTTTAGTGATTAATGGTTAAGCTTGATGAATGAGTTAATACATTGTCATGAATCTATTTATACTTTGCTGGAATTAAACTGTGAAATATACGTATGCGACTTCAAGGAATAAGTATTTTACTTTCACATATCGTGGTACAGGGCCTTAATAAAGACACCCCTATCCCCTACTCTATCCTAGTCTGTAAACACCTGAGTCTTACAGTCACACATTTAAAGCTATCTTAGGTGAGACTGCGTAGTACCTTCTGGGTGTTGTGTTTCATTCTGGTCTACCAGGAGGGCCGATAGTTTTAGAGGATTTGTTGGAACCCCGAATGACATGAACCATGGGTCAATAACTCAAACAAATCGAGAAGGGAATTAATGACCAAAAAATGGTTCGGTTGTCGTATTAAGAGGAACACGAGAGGACTGAGTATATGAGATAGAACCGAAGGAGAAAAACAAAAGAGAAATGAGATGTTAGAAGGGAATGTTGAGACCTTGGAACCCCATGAGAGAAGAAATCGAGGGATGGTTGAAAACTAAAGAGATATATTTTTCACAGAAAGGCAATAGAAACCCTAGAATCACACCGCATAGATACCTGGATAAATACGTATTTACAGATTTACACGAAGTCTTTTTCTGTGATTTTTCGCAACTACTACAGGAGTGGATCTTAAGGTTAAAGGATAACCACGCGATGAACTAGATTCGATAGCTAGATTGGACTTCAGTACAGATCCTGCAGCTGCAGTAGGTGAACAATAAATTCACCCGCACAATCGACTTTTGGCTTGACAGTATTGTGGCGGGATTTATCACATAATTTGCGGTAGACACAGGAAATTCATACAACGTAGCCGAGAAAGAGTTCTAAAGAGGACCCAGAGGAAGGTACATTCGATCACTGTATACTTATATCAAGATACTGCTATATAACAAAGGTGTAATTACAATGGAATCAAACATATAGACTTCCCTGCGCGCATGGGGGAAGGGGGGAAGCACCAATAGAAACAAGAGGAATGGAAGGAGGGTAGGATAAAGAGAAGAAGGAGGAGTAACCCTTGGACCTGATCTTGATGGATGGCAACCAACTTAAGTGGATCTTGGTGTCATCAGGAACGACGCATAGCAGAGCACCCTACCAATATAAGGTGAATACCAAGAAGAGAGTCGTAGCCAAGAGGGAGGGCTTGGCAAGCGATGAGGAAGAGGTAGAGGATCTCTGGGCTGTGGAGCAAATTGAGGAAATCCTACATGCCAAGTATGAGAGGAAAACAAGAGTCCCAAGAATAGGAGGAGAAGGCAGCCATCCCTTTCATATTAATTTTAGTGTGGAACCCATAAACCCATGTGCGACCAATACACCAAAGAGAACACCACCGTTTAGACAACCAAAGTTCGGAGGAAGTCTGACAGCATGGAGTACATCTACACAAGGAGAAACAACTGGAGGAGCCAGTTCAGGCGACCTTAGTCAAGTATCTACACCGCGCAGAGGAGGGAGTAGCTTAGTATTTGGAATGGCAGGACACGATCCTACTATCAGATTACCATAGTTTCGAGGAGAAGCATCAGAAGACCCTGAGAAGCATTTGTTCATTTTCGCAAATATCTGGGAAGAAAATTAGATCACTGATGAAGACACCAAACTTGCACAGCTAGCGATCATGCTAAGAGACCGTGCACTAGAATGGTACATGAGTCTAGACACGAACAGTGTTCCCGGGAAAACAAGGAAACTTGACGATATTAAGAAACTATTGATAAATGAGTTCCAAAAGTCGAGCTCAGAGGATCAGTACATGAATGAGATGATTGAAATAAGACAGAAACTAGGAGAATCGGTATGGGAGATTGATCAAATATTCAAGCGATTAAAAGGGAAGTTAAAATACCTTATGACCGATATGCAACATCGACACCTGTTTGTCAACTCACTACTCCCACACTTAAAATATCCATTACGACAACAAAAGTTTTAGACGCAGTCAGAGGATCTGTAGGAAGCCTTGCAATTGGAAGAGAATCAGTACCAGTAGACGGATCTGGCTATCAAAGAACTGAAGGAGGATCTGAAGAACTTAACATTTCAGCTAAACAAAAATAAGAACAAGGACAAATGATAAGTTGTTTAGTGCACTACCTGCAGGACGAAAGGACACCATAAGAATGAATGCCCAACATTCATATAGTATATGGTGACGGGGATGCCAAAATCGCTACCACAAGGAGGATTATGGTGCAAAATATGAAAGAAACCAGGTCACAACCCTTACCATTGCACAATGATGCAGAAATACCAAATAATCCCAAAGAAATCATATTGCACCTTTTGTAAGTCAGTCAGCCATGACGACAAAGATTGCATAACTATGGAGATAATGCGGGAAAGAACATCAGACGCATATAGGGTACAAGCATAAATGATGACTGGGCAGGCAACACCACAGTTCAATCAAGCCCCATCCCCATACAATACTACGCAACAACAATACAATACTGTGTTGCAACCTTACAATAACGCGCATCCACAGTACAACCCGACACAACCCCAATACAATACCGTGCAGTATAATTAGGGACCATAATATAACACGTCACGAGATGATCGTGCAACTTATAGAGGAGTAGGATGAGCTAGAGAAGGTTTCAAACATGGTAGAGGACCAGTCACATGTCACAATTTCGAGCAACCAGGAAACTATGCATGGAAGTGCCCACTGCCACCAACGACCTGTATGTATTGTCGTGCATTGGACCACGATATAGAGGAATGTATGAAATTACTTGTAAATATCCAGGAAAAAAGGAATAAAAATAACCAGAATGTTCAGTGGATTTCAGCCGAAGAAAGGGATGACGGACGAAACATCAACATAGTCACTCGAGGAGGAACGAAAATAGGAAATGACGTAATTCAAAAATAACCAGCGCAGAACCAATGGGTAAAGAAGAATATTGACCCCAATAAGAAATTCGACATGCATAAGGAGAAGGATATCTTTACAGAATCCTGACAAGAATTCCAAAAGGAGGACATAGCACTGACTACACAACAGCGCAAGGAAGCTCTGGAATATGAAATGGTGCCATCACTAGACCATACCAACAGAATACAACCCAAGGAACAAGTAAGTACTATCAAAGAGTTTTTGAAATCATGCATCAAAGTGTTAAGTCATCCTTCATCTATCAAAATATTGCAAAACATCCTAGAAAAATGTAGCAGTGAGACGAAACAGAAGCCATAACTGAAAACTGTCAACCACCTACACACAAGAAGAAGAACAAGTAGGGAATTTAGACTAAATGATAACATTGGGGATTTCAATATGGGAGATATTATACTAGATCTAGGATCCGAAGTGAATGTACTACCAAAAGCTACATGGCAATGCATGGGATAACCTACACTGGGATACTCAATTGTTCAATTAATGCTAGCAAATCGACATACATTCCTACCAATAGGTAGATTGAAAGGAGTGATGGTAGATCTGGATGGTGTGCGCACTAAGGCAGACTTTGAAGTCATTGAAATAGTAGATGACACAACACCTTACTTGACACTACTTGGTCTGGATTGGGCATTTGACAACTAGGCCATAATTAACTTAAAAACCAGAAAAATGACATTTGAGTTGGGGGACTATAGGGTCATAGCCCCACTCAACCCATCAGAAGGAAAGAGGTTCATAGAACCCACTTGTCTGGATTTATAAGAGATCGTCCAGTTGTACAGAACAACTACGCGTGATGTAGACTATATAAACCCAACTGCAGACGGGCTACTCAGTTGGCAGAACATTACTTCATGCACAACAGACTCAGACACCGGGTTAGAAAATTGGCAGCAAAGACTACACAAAGTATCCACGAGAAGGTGTGCAAGAATAGACCGCGCAGTAAGGTGGATTGGCACAAAAATTAGATAACCATCCGGTTTTCACAGGATAAATGATTTGGAAACTTTCTTGACACAATATGAAGACGAATTATTAGAAAACCAAATATTTCTAGCACTAGATTTAGCACTAAAGGCTACATCCGCAGGATGGTGGGGTGCAAACAAAGAAACTATCACAGGTTGGTACCAATGCAAACGATTATTGTGCATAAGGTTCAGTGCATAACAAACATGTAACAAACGATAGAAATATGATGGACTAGGAACACCAGTAGAACACTTGGAGGTGTGTAAAACGCTGTGGAAAATGACGCCACCAGAGGAATGGTCTCACCACTTCATTCATACTTTAGAGGGCATACTAGCGAATTGGTATATGGACCAGGAAATGCGCAAAGGAACCAAGACATGGGCAACACTCCAACATAACTTTATAGTCTCTTTCTCATTCAAGCATGAGAACCCCAACATAGACACGACCCTGAAACAGATCAGAGACATCATATTCATTACATAACTGGAAGTGGAAGTTATCACAGAGGAACAACAGCGGAATAAGCAGACAATCAAGGAACTACTGTCATGCTACCATGTACAGGAGGAAGCATCGGATGAATATGATCCACGCGATATTCAGATCGAAGAAGTCGAAGGCGAGAGAGATGTGGAAGGACCACCCTTAGAGTCAGAGGTCATCTCTGCACAAATCAAGATAAATAAGGTTAACATAGGGACCCCCGAGCAACCCAAAATGGCCAGCCTTGGATATTACTCGGACAAATAGACACTAGAAAGCATCACAGAATTTTTGTACGAATACAACGACCTTTTTTCCACAACCTTTACAGAGATGAAAGGAATAGCCGAAGAATTAGGAGAAATGAATGTACCACTCAGATATGATGCGAGACCCATTAAACAATGACCATGTAGAATGAACCCCATCTATAAACATAAAGTTAAAGATGAGATTGACAGGATGATCGAGGTCGGCATCATCGAACCAGTCGAAGAATCAGAATGGATAAGCCCAATGGTAGTACAGGACAAGAAACATGGGAGAGGGATCAGGATATGTGTCGACTTGAGGAAGTTGAATGATTCATGCCTACATGACCCATTCCCCATATTGTTCACGGATGAAGTACTCAAGAACGAGGGGGCCATGAAGCCTACTCATTCACCGATGGATTCTCAGGATATCATCAGATTAAGATAACACGGGAGGATAGGAACAAGACCACGTTCACGACAGAATGGGGATATTGTCAGTATACAGTCATGTCGTTCAGACTAAAGAATGCACCTGTGATATTCTCCAAAGTGGTCATCGCAGCATTTAAGGAATTCATCCACCAATTTCTCGAAGTATACCTAGATGATTGTACGATTTATAGCCTATTGAAAAATCATGTGGAAGTTTTACGACTGATGTTAGAACGATGAAGACAGTGCCAGAGATCACTGAATATCAAGAAATGCATATTTGGAACACCATTCGGGATACTATTGGGACACATAGTATGAAAACAGGGTTTTCTAGTGGATCTGGCCAAAATCACATTTATTATTAACCTACCGGCACCAAAAACAGTCCACCAACTCAGAGCAACATTAGGACACACAGGATACTACAGGAAATTTATCAAAGGCTATGCGTAGATCACATCACCAATGGAAAAAATGTTAAGAAAAGATGCAAAGTACCAATGGAATGACGAAGGTAAACACGGTTTGGATACCCTAAAGGAAAAAATGTTACTTCACCTGTATTAGTATTTCCAGATTGGGAAAATACATTCCATGTACATGTATATGCATCAACAATAGCACTTGGATCTATCTTAGAGCAACTAGGAGTAGGAGACTTGGATCACCCGATAACATTCGCAAGCAGAAAACTATCACACTCAGAACAAAATTATAACATGACACAAAGAGAAGGCCTAGATATGGTTTATGCACTATAGAAATACAAACATTACCTAATGGGAAAACACTTTAAGATGTTTATAGATCACTCAGCCTTTAAATACCTAGTCAACAAGCCAATGTTGGGGGGGAGAATCTGTCGATGGTTATTGCTATTTCAAGAATTTGACTTTGAGGTAATAGTTAAACTAGGAAAACTGAATGTAGGGCCTAGCCACCTATCGAGGGTCACAAATGGAGAGGAACCAACGAATTTAGAAGATAGCTTTCCAGATGCACAACTATTCTCAGTACATATTGTTGATGACTACTTCGTATATATCATCCAGTACTTGAGCATAGGTACTGCCACAAGAATATACCATTGCGCAGAAGAAGAACTTGGTAGTCTGCACAACCGACTATCAATTGATCACAAGACATCTATACAAGATGGGCGCAGATAGCATCTTACAAAGATACATACTAGACCATGAACGAACAATAATTTTAGCAGAAGCCCACGAGGGAATAGCAGGAGGGAATTATGCAGGAAAAGCTACCACACAGAAGGTACTATGCACAGGATTATGGTGGCCAATGATCCACAGAGACTCAAAAGAGTACTGTCAGCAATGCGATGTCTGTCAAAGGGTAGGCAAACCCAACATAAGGGACGAGATGCCACTATGACCACAAGTGACACTTCAGGCATTCGAAAAATGGACAATAGACTTTGTGGGACCAATTCACCCACTAGCCAAGAGAACAGGGGCAAGATATATTATCACCACGACAAAATACTTAACAAGATGGGCAGAAGTCGCACCAGTAAAATATTGCAGCGCAGAGACAACTGCACATTTTCTATTTGAACAAGCAATTACTAGATTTGGGTGCCCAAGTATTTTGATGAATGACCAAGGAACGCACTTCATAAACTACACCATCCGAGCGATGCTCGAAGAGTTTGAATTTCATCATAAAAAAATCACACCATATCATCCACAGGCAATTGGCATGGTAGAATCCTTCAACAAAATTCTAGAGAACGCCTTGACAAAGATATGTAACGTCAACAAGGATGATTGGGACCTCAAGGTACCAGCAGTGTTATGGGCGTATAGAACCACATGCAAAAAGTTGACAAGCCACACAACATTCAAACTAGTCTATTTTCAAGAAGCAGTAGTGCCGTTAGAATTTTTAATACCCAGTCTACGTGTAGCAGCTATCACACAAATGACAGAACGAGGCACAGTAAAGGAAAGAATGAATTAGTTATTGTCGATGGAGGAAGACTGAATCTTGGCAGGATTCCATCAACAAGTACAGAAAGCAAGAGACAAAGCTTGGTACGACTGCCACATCAAGAGGAAGATGTTCAAGGAAGGAGATCTAGTATTTCTCTACGACAGTAAATCGTTGCAGCACCCAGGAAAGATGAGAATGCATTGGATAGGACCCTATGAGGTAAAATCGGTCACGGATGGAGGAGATGTACAGTTGAGAGATATAGCAAGGGAATACCTGAGAGGAATGATAAATGGGATTCAATTGAAGATGTATAAGGACAGTCGACCACCCACCGTGCAGTAAAAATAAAAAATAAAAAATAAAATATTCTAAAATACCGCACAGCATGATGGACAAGCCGCACATGAAACATGAAGCCAACAAGGGAAAATATAATGGCTATATCAAAAAGTGAAACAAGCAGGAAAATGAAAGTCGATGAAATCAGGCTGACATGACAGCACAAGGCAGAGTTAAAGAAAGGCAAGGATGGATGGGATGTCACATTAAATGCGCCAACTAAAGATAACAGAGTAGGTGTAATGGAAAGTACGAAACCACTGTGGATGCATTGAACCCACAGTTAGGGTGCATTAATCACATTATGAAGGGAGAGTCCTCGACAAGCTTCATGACGAGCCCATACAACACACGAGCACAAAAGCAGTTAGTCTATTCGCGGAAGGAGAATAGAAAAAGAGAAACAACAGCTAGAACGAATAGAGTGAGACCAAAAAGCTCACCGAAGCCATTTGAACTCAACAAACGTTCAAAAAACACCATTATGGCACCACCGAATCTCGCAGAACTAGGCCAGACATCCAAATCGACCAAGGTTCATACTAGGTCATGAGGACCATTGGAAGAAAACGAGGAACACCCACCAAAGATCATCGATATTGACGAAATCCCATCGCCAGAGGAAATCCCAGTAGATTCCATACCAATACTAGAGGATATTCTGCAACCACAAACAAAGGACATGGAACATGACACAAAAACAATGGTGCAAGAGCCTCAAAACAAGGAAGAAGAAACCCACCAGGAAGTACAACCAGAACATACTAAAGAAGTCGTGAAAGTAAACAGAACGACATAGCATCTGGGAGCAAAGGAGAAACCAAACAAGACGCAAGCACCCGACTTAGGTCAACCAACCGAGGAGACCACTGGAACTACCTGGGCTTGGCCAGAGTGGATCACAGGGGAACAATCAGGAGTTGCTAGAAATTCGATCCAACCAACATAGCAGGAGGACCGAGTTCAGATACCGAGCTCACCTTGAAAGAAACCGACTGTAGAAATTGTGCTACCTCGCATACTAGAGGGAGTACAGGTGGACCCGCAGCTATTAGGTCATATCAGGAAGATCAAGTATTCTGACCATGACATAGCAGATGAAACCAAATATCCATAGCTTTCACCACAAGTCTTTATGCAAAAAAAGTCATGAACCAACTCAGAGAAACCATCACTCAACCGCACCAGTGGGCAACTAGACTGGACAAAAAATGAATTCTAGGATTGATAAAGATACCACACTTTGGAAGAGGCCAAAATGTGATGGAATGCATCAAGCAACCGTTAGCATTTATGCATGGAGGGGATGTATGGATGGACAAACCTGTCCCCATAACTGTTGAACTTATCGTGCAGATAACATGACTACCCACCTGGGGTATGGATCCCGCGCTAATTCTGGACAATAAGTCCAAGGAAAAAACATTGGCAAAAGAGATGAAGAATACATATGGCTTCGACAGGGGAACAAGAGGCATTATAATTAGATGGATCAACAATGCCACTACACAATTGGGTGCAAAAATATTAGCCTGCAAACTACTAAGAAAATTCTGCAAAGACGAAGTACTGGAAGGAGTCATCATTGTTGCAACTCAGTGCGCAAAAGGAACCTTCATGAGCTGGACACCATACCTATCAAACTTATTCCAAGTAGACTTCAAAGACGCGCAGGATGGAGGTACGAAATTTCATTACTCATGGTTGATCACTCTCATAGATTTCATAGGATGGCAAGAACTAGAACACGTCATATTTTGTACCACACCACAGCGAGCAAGAGCAAGATATCGCGTCCTGAGATCCACTCCACTGGCCAAGAATAATAGGGATAATGGAATCGTATTCAAAGCTTACCTACAGGAGATATAGGAAGCCATCAACCGAGCATGGAGAATAACATCAGAGGTTTTCGCATGATACGGGGGCATCGCCAATTTCTAGGCTAGGTGACAATCCATGTGGAATACAACCAAGGCAGGACCCAGATAAACAATGGCTACAGATGCACTACTACATCACCGAGGCTGATATAGACATGATCATCAGTGAATTCCCTGATGAATGGAGGATTCCAACCATACCCAGAGAAGTACCGAGACAAATAATAGAAGGAGGGGTTGTGCAGGTGGAAACACAACCTCCACAAATCCCAATACCCAAGAAATGAAGAATGGGCCAAACCAAGTCAACTCAGGCAGATGACGGCTCAGAATAGCTAGGGACACAGAAGGGGAGGAAAGAAACTATTCAGTCGACCAATGGACAATGGAAACAGGATGAGGGAGCACAGGAAATAACATCGAACCCCATCACACAGGAACCAGGGGGAACTAAGAGACCAACAGTACTAGAAGTAGGCGCGCACAATAAAATGAAGGCACAACAACCACCACCGGACTGCACAATCACAGAGGATGATGGAGAAATGATTGCCAAAATGGTCCAGGACTTCCTTGCAAAGGATTTCGATCATGCAATGCACCAGAGGGATAAACTACAAAAGGAACTGACAGAAATGGGACAGCTCCTTAAGAAACTCGGGAGAGCCCATATCACGAGTAGTAGTAGAGGCATAGAGCCACCGATCACACAGACCACAAAAAGGTTGGAGGTAGAATAACGCGACCCAATTATTTCGATGCCACACACACATTCCACGGTCTAGATAAAGCATAGCATGCTGTGAATGGATGAAATTGTGGGACAGACACCACTGAAGGATTTGGATCATATCCAATTGGTCTTGACATGGATTCCATCAAGAGAATTATACAAACTACAAGTTAGTGTCGACCACGAGATGCAGTCTCGAGCACATAAAAACTTAGTCGAACTGCAACAAGAAACAAAGAAGAGGGAAGTGCTGGAAACAATTTGTACGTGGGCCAAATCTAAAACTCGGGAGGAGAAGGAACGTAGAAACGAGCTGGAATGCAGAGTGGAAGAAATTTTTGGCAAACTTCCAACCACTATGCAAGGAAATGAAATCCCAACCATAGAAAAGATCGACCAGATTGCGCATGCAATTGATCAGTATCAGAAGGAGATCGAGACTCTCTACACACAGATTAGACCGACAAATATACCAGTAGTGAAGGATAAAAGGAAACAAGAAGCAACAATGCAACTGCAGGAGATAGAAAAATAGGTTATCACGGTAGCTGACTTTCTAGATAAAGAAGCACAACTTTGGACAAGTTTGGAAGAGGATCCATAGGTCCAACACTGGGGCAAGGAGGAGGAGAGGATAAATGCAATGATCCAAGAACTCAAGCAGTGATAGAAGATCATACCAATTCCAGAATGGATCAAGGGAGTGCAAGAGTTGAAGAAGATGTAGGGAGAACTTATCACTGCGCAAACACAGAAATAAGAGCGTCAGGCTCAAATAGAATCGTTGCAGGAACGGGTAGCATAAGTACTCGCATAGGTAGAAGGAGCCAAAATACATAAAAAATAGACTCAGCTAGAATGTGAAGGACTAATGAGCGAGGAAGTGGCAGCTCAAACAGTCAACACCATCAAGGAGAAAACCCCGCAGGCACTGACAAAAGCAACAGAGTTGCAGGAAAAGTTCCAGACGATCACCAAGGAGATCGAGGAAGCACAGAGAAATTAGGTGACTCGAGACGAGTCACATGTCAGTGTTGGGGGCCTATTGACACCAGGCCAAAGTGGAAAGAAGGACGATCATGGGATAGAAAGCGTGCAGAAAATAGAAGTAACAACTGGAAAAAGAACAACACGCACACATGCAAGAAAGCATGCACAAAGGAAAGTGACATCTGGAGGAAGAACAACACACACATGGGAGAAATACCTAGTGTAATAAGGGTTAGCGTTTCGGTAGTATTCTGTAAATGGTTGAAGATCCCAAAATGTATAAATATAGATACGAAAGTATCATATAGAGGTTTTTGAGAGTTAAGGGTTAGGTTTTTGAGTTAAGTTTTTGGAGACTGTAACTATGCATGAGCGTAGGCGATATGTAATGGTTTTTAGCTGTGTGAACCAAATTTGTAAGCTATTGAGAAAAGAAGATACGAGGGAAGGTAGATCTGAGGATTAGACCGCAGGCTGTAGAGACTGGTGCGATCTAGTTTGACTCACATAGATCTTACCCATTTTTGTGGAGAATTGTAAGCGCGTGGCGCCGGAAATGCAGAACTACCATAATAAAAGAGCCAAGAGACAAATATTTGTGGACGTAGCCCAGGTGGGGGTGAACCACGGTAATGCTTGTGTAACATGTTTAATGTATGCATGTCTCTACTTTCTTTTAGCAATTAATGGTTAATCTTGATGAATGAGTTAATACATTGTCATGAATCTATTTATACTTTGCTGGAATTAAACTATGAAATATACGTATCCGAATTCAAGGAATAAGTATATTACTTTCACATCTCGTGGTACAGGGCCTTAATCAAGACACCCCTATCCTCTAATATGTCCTAGGCTGTAAACACCTGAGTCTTACAGTCACACATTTAAAGCTATCTCGGGTGAGACTGTGCAGTACCTTCTGGGTGTTGTGTTTCCTTCTGGTCTACCAGGAGGGCCTATAGTTTTAGAGGCTTTGTTGGAACCCTGAATGACATGAACCCTGGGTCAATAACTCAGACAACCCGAGAAGGGAATTAATGACCAACAGTGATGCAATACTACATTTATATCCATCCCTTCTTTGGATTCCTTGCAACCTGACTCCACATGTGGTGTTTGGATAACTTGAACTTGGCTATCCCTTCTGTCTCTTGGATTAACTCCACAGGTATGCACCATACATTGGTTGTGCATTGTTGTATTTCTTCAAGAAACATTGCAATTTTTATTTTTTTTTCTTGTTGAGTTTTGTTATCCTTGGCCTACCAGAGGGACTCATATCTAGACGCATTACATTTCCCCTTCCTATCCAGGAACGCAGAGAATTTTGTCTCTTGCCATCCTGCCAATGCTATAAGAATGATCATATAGGAGTAATGGAACTTGGTTCCATTACCCTACGCATCTCAATAATCTACCAAAAACTGGTTCAGTAGGTATGGTGCCCAACTGAACATTACTCCTTTCGCGCACTATGTGACTACTACAATAATTCATGCAGATGCTTCTTCTTTCTGACATTTCCTTAGTATCTTACAAGCCATAATCTTTTTGGTTAACCTTGTCAAATTGTTGTTGATATCCTTTAGCACAATGCCCCTATTACCTCGACTGGTGCCAAACTGTGCTTTAACCATCTCTGCAATTTCCTTCTCGCGTGCCTTGTTATCAAAGTATGGTATATGTTGGCACAGGTTATTGGTACAGGTTTTTATAGGTTGATTACAGGTTTATTGGTACATGTTTATAGTAGTATATCTCACAGTGATAGTGAGGCAATGGTTACATCATTATACTTATACGCCAAGGTGTTTGGACGAGGCAAGGACATGTGGTTGTAGCCAGAGAACAAAGGGGGTTGGAACCTCCTTCTGGTTGTAGCCAGAGAATTGGGGATTTGGATCTTCCTTCAGGTTGTATTCTGAGAAACTAGGGGATTGGAGCCTCCTTTTGGTTGTAGCTAGAGAATTGGGGAGTTGGAGCTTCCCTCAGGTTGTAGCCTGAGAACTAGGGGGTTGGAGCCTCCTTCCAGCCATATCTAGAAAACAAAGGAAGTTGGTGCTTCCAAATGTAATTCTTAAATACATATAAGAAAACTCATTATGTGGTTTTCTCCTGCTTTGGGTTTCCATGTAAAAACTGGTGTACTATGTATGTGTATGATTGCTCATTTGTTCATTGTTTATTTACTATGCAACTATTGGATGATAATGCTACATTGATATAACACTTTCATTTTATGGTAAAAAATGCTTAAATTTCTCTATTACTAATTCACCCCCCCTCTCAGTAATCCAACATTAGGTCTTCCTTTCCAAAATTAGGTCTTTCCCAAAATAAACCTTTTCTCCAAAAATAAGAATGCGCCCAAAATAGCCTTCCTTATAAAAATAGGCATGCACCCAATAGGCCCCCAAAACTAACATGTGGCTCATCCTGAGGCACGTAGGTGGTTCATACTCCCTGTACTACCCTGTCCAAACTGTGGAAATTTTCTGCTAGTTCCTTTCCTTTTTTCCTCATCTCTGCAACTTTTCCTATTAACACCTCTATTGTCTGCGTTGTTATCTACTCCTGCATTAATTTTGCACCCTATGTTTGTGCATATGCCATACTTTTATTCTCTTCCTCCACCTGCACAATCATTTTTGCTACTTGTTCTTGGAGGGGTCCCAATTCAGCTTGTTGTTTTTGCTTCTCTGTCTATGCTATTTTCAACTCTATCTACAGAGTCTTCATTTCTTGAGTTCCCTTCAAGTGATCCATGATGCTCATTGTTTTTTGTCGTTGATTTAGCTCTTGTATGGAAGCGTTGATTCTCTCCTCTTCTTGGTCCCACTACTGGACCTTTTCATCTTCTTCTAGGATAGTCCATATCTACGTGATTTTGTCGAACAACTCTTCTACTTCCCTTGCTTCTTTCTCCATCTCAACTATTTGGAGTGTAGATTGTTGTTCTCTCTGTTCTCAAAACTTGGGAGGAGTTGTAGGATTGATACATTATTTGATATCCTCAATTTCCTACTTATATATATCAATTGTTTGTGAGATCATGTAGATCTTCTCTTCTGCACTCCTCTCAGGTGCTTGTGCGTTGTGAGGGATGCGATCATAAACCATTGTTAATCCTTGTTCTAGTTTATCTACACGTTCTTTCTCCTCCTCTTTCTTCAAGGTTAGTTGGTCACATGTGATTTGTAACATTTCAGTGAATTCTCGTCCCACCTCCAAGTTTTTTCATTTGCATGGGCCCTGGATTTCACTTCTTGCATTACGCTGGCCTGGAGTCCATATAGTTCCTTGGTGGGTATTTGTGCCATGAGAACTTCCAATTGTTCCACATCCCCCATGGGTTTCTATGCAGTCTCTTGATCAAATATGATCATTTTGGATGTGATTGTAAATGTCTCCCTGCCTTGGACTACCAATTTCACTGTCTCCTCTCCTTATTTTTACGCAGGGGGTCGTTGTGTCTTTTCTTGTTGCTGCGATGTGACCTGTGGTCCTGCTTGACTCCATAGTTGTTGTATATTTTCATGGACTTATATGATCATTTCTATGAGCTCTTATCATTGTTCCTTTTTAATGTAGGCCACTTCTTCCCCCCTATATTAGACCTTGTCTGCGACTAGCTATGCATCATACTTTGTTAGGTTGATGATTGGGTCTTTCATGATGTGATTTCTCTTATTGTGCACCTCTTTTTCCTGCGCTAGCTTCCTTATTGTCTGTGAGGGATGAGCCCCACTTGTTGTATCTTGGACCTCCTCTTTCCCAGCCTATGAAGTATCCCCCTTTCCTATTTGTGGTTGGTTTCCTATCCTTCTTGTTTTTGATGTCCTCCTTGGTGTTTTCGGTTCTTCGGTGCTTCTGGTTGGCTGACTTGGCACTGCAGCGTTTCTAGTATTATATGTTGGGATAATTTTTCTTACTGAGGAACCTGCTTCAACCTTTTCCTTAGGCCTGGAGGATTGCATTGTGACTGGCCTTATTGTTTCTTCTATTACTGGTAGTTACCATTGTGCAGGCCAGTCTTTGATTATCCATTCCACTTCTTCCTTGGTGATGCAATACTACATTTCTAGCCATGCCTTATTTGGATCCCTTGCAGCCTGGATCCACATGTGGTGCCTGGATGCCTTGAACTTGGCTATCCCTTATGTCTCCTGGATTACCTCCATAGGTATGCGCCATACATTAGTTGTGCATTGTTGTATTTCTTCCAACAACATTGCAAAAACAATTTTGTTTTCTTGCTGAGTTTTGTTATCCTTGGCCTACTAGAGGGACTCATATCTAGTCGCATTACATTTCCCCTTCCTATCCAGGAATGTTGAGAATTTTAGCTCGTACCATCCTGCCAACGATATAAGAATGATCATCTAGGAGTAATGGACCTCGGTTCCATTATCATGCGCATCTTGATAATCTACCAAAAACTGGTTCAGTGGGTATGGTGCCCAATTGAACATTACTCCTTTCGCACACTACGCGGATACTGCAATAAATCGTGCCAACGCTTCTTCTTTTTGACATTTCCTTAGTATCTTGCAAGCCATAATCTTTTTGGTGAACCTTGTCTCATTGTGGTTGATATCCTTTAGTACAATGCCCTTATTACCTCGACTAGTGTCAAACTGTTCTTTAACCAACTCTGTGATTTCCTTCTCGTGCGCCTTGTTATCCAAGTATTCCTCTGGATGCACGCTGAATGTAGGTAGTCCTGTGAACTTGTAAATCAGTGCCACATCTATCTGTACTATATTTTCCATCCATAGGATCATGGATGATTTTAGGGGCTAAATTTCACTCATGGGCTAATTTTCCATGTTTTTTCCAAAAACGAGATTCACTATTTTAAAAATGATTCGCCCAAATTCTATAGGATAAAATTATTTTACCTTAAAAATCACCAAAATTTTATAAAATATATATAAAATCCTTAAAAATTTGAATATTTTTACAAAAATATCGCCAAACATTTATAGTTGGCATATGAAGGATTAGTAAGATTCGCCAAGGTTTCTACATTTTAAAATAAATTTCCATCCTTAAAATCATCCCTGCATAGGATGCCTCCATGTACATGGGAGACTAGTTGTTTAACGTAGAGCCCGACATTTTTACCGCACCCAAAATATCCAACAGGTTCATGATGTCATAGTTGTACAACCTCATTATCCATTTCCCCTATGTTTGATAAATAAGACTCTTCATCCAAATATGGGAATTTGGTCGCATCGCACACATAATGGTCGAAGTATCGAAGTTTGGGTACCTTTCCCATCATGTCATCCACTGTGATCACTGCGTCTAGGAGATATGGGAGTGTAATATCCATGGCATCTTGCACCTTTCTTTTATGTCCCACAACATATGGGCCTACCTCTGATATGTTTGCATCCTCTTATCCCATTTCAGACTCTGGTTGGTCGGTGATATCCTCGACCAAAACCTCCTCACCTTTGTGGGTTTGTTGTGGTCCCATTGTTTCATCAGGCTTTGCAGGCATCTCAAGATTAGGGTTAGGAATACCATTCTGGGCCTCGGAGCTCTGCCCTATTTCCCCTTGCTACGATGTTAATGTTTCCTCTTCAAACCATGTCAGGATGATTGATTTTGTGCCTAAGGTGGTGACATCCTCTAGCTCGACCACATTCTTGGGTTGTGTCATTCTTTCCTTACGCCTTTGGCCTTGCTGAGTAACCCGAACATACTGGCTTGGCACGTCAAACTTTGGTGGGGTCATGTTATCTCGAATTCACACACTTGCTTGCTTCTTCGTAAAATTATAGCTAGGGAATGCTCTTTGTATATCTCTCTATGCTCAAAAATCGCCAAGTGTTGAATAAACACGTGCTTTCCGCCTTTTTTAGACCTGGTCATATCTTTTTTTCACTTTTCGTGTGCATTTGCGCCAAGTGTAATTTTTCCTACGCATTGTCTTCCAATGTTTGTCACAGTAATTACTGCGCATGACTTTTTCGCACTTTCTTATGGTTCAGTCAAATTCTGGGTCTTTTTGTGTTTTTCTTCCTTTTTCTATTTTTCTATTTCTTTTTTCTTCTTTTTCTCCTTTTTATTTATTTTTTATCATTTTTTTGTCCTAATCTCTACTATAGTACACTATATACATGCCTTTCTCACTGCGCTGTAACTTTTAATGGTTAGTAGGTCGATTGTCCCTATACAGTTTCGGTCGACTGTCGTTGATCATTCCTTTCATTTATGTTCCTCCCAAATATTTTAGTTGTATATATACCACATTTGTGATAGTATTTACTTGATATGGCCCTAACCAATGCATTCTAAACTTACCAGGATGTTGAAAAAATTTACTGTCATAGAAAAAAACTAGGTCTCCCTACTTAAAAATCTAGTTTTTAATATGTCTGTCAATCCAAGATTTGTCTCTTGCTTTATGTACTTCCTGGTGAAATCCTTCTAGAATCGTGTCCTCTTACATTTACATTAGTTGACTTAACCTCTCCTGTATTGCGCCTCTTTCTATCATGTTGGTAATTGTTTCTACGTGTAGACTGGGTACTAAAAATTCTAATGGCACCACTGCTTCCTGCCCATACACCAATTTGAATGGTGTTTGTCCTGTCAACTTCTTAGATGTGGTCCTATATTCCCACAATACTACTGGTATTTTCAAGTCCCAATCATCTATGTTGACATTACAGATCTTAGTCAAAGCATTTTCCAAAATCTTATTGAAAGCCTCTATTGTTCCATTTTCCTAAGGATGATATGATGTACTCTTCTGGTGATAGACTTCAAACTCCTCAGTCATGGCCCTGATGGTATTTTTGATAAAATTAGTGCTTTGGTCACTCATCAAAATCCTTGGACATCCAAATCTGGCGATCACTTTGTCAAACAAGAAGTGTGTTGTTGTCTCTACGCTACAGTCTTTGATTGGTGCTGCTTCTTCCCATCTTGTTAAGTATTCAGTCGTGATAATGATATATCTAGATGATGGACTTTTTGTTGGTGGATTTATTGGTCCAACAAAGTCTATTGCCCATTTTTTAAATACATGTAGAGTCACTTGTGGTCTTAGAGGCATCTCATCCCTTCTGTTGGGTTTTCCAACCCTCTGACAGACATCACATTTATGGAAATATTCCTTGGCATCTTTATGGACTATTGGCCACCATAATAATCCATGCAATATGACGCAAGGAACCCGCAACCCCACGGTTCCACCCTACTCTCTCCAGGACCTTCTCTAATTTTGGCCCGAAGAGTCAAATCTCTTCCACCTCCCCTTGGGAGTTACCCACAATAAACTCCTTCGGTGATCTCCTCTTCGGAAATCGCAAAATCACGATTCGGGAATTCGTGGTTCACGTGGGCACGGTTCACATGCAACTCCCAACCCCGAACCCCGAATAGTCAACAGTCAACACTCTTATGTATTGGGGATTTCCCTATCGGGAAATCGGAGTATACGATGTCACGAATCCTTGACACCACAAAGTCCCGAACCCCGAACTCCAATAGAACGTGCAGACTTGGACTTCCCGCCTTCGGAATTCGGTAAATTGCCACCTGTACTCCACTAGAGTCTTCAGGTCCCACGCTACCACGTCCTCTTCGGGATTTCATGGATTGCGAATCCACGATACAAGTTTTCTTCATGGTCAAAAACCCTGAAATGCCGAACCCCGATGGACATTGGGTCTTACCTCCTGTGCTAAAGGACTAAACCTCGCACAGCTTCCCCACGATCCTACGATCAGCGGGATTTCGCAAACCTCCTCGATGATTCAAGTCGTCGATTCTCTTCCTTTTGAGGAATATCTCCTTGGTGTATTCTCACTATGTCGAGAAAGAACTATCCCTCCTGAGCTTGATTTCTCGGACTCCTTCAGAGACCTTCCGCGCGCGTTTTACATGCTCGACTTCCAACAACTCTCGAAGTGTTGAAGTCATCCAGACCCTGCGCGTCCACAGAGACAGCAGTCCCTACCTTCCTTTGCTCAGACTCCCTGTTGAGGCTTTGACCTTGACCTGCACTTCACCTGCACGCCCTGTCAACCCAATTCAACTTCTGGGTGAGCGAGAATGAGAGTTTAACTGT
>SNQJ01S0028066.1:96494-108835 GCA_010110895.2 Picea sitchensis | reverse complement strand
AATGGTTGAAATCCCAACCCCACCTGAAAGGGGTTGTGGGTGGTTGAACTATGTATGGCTCTGTTGTAACTGTGTTGAACATAGGGAAGACTCTCGTCCCATGTGCACGGATGATTGGAATTGTACATGCACAATATATGCATGATCATCTTTTTGAGGACCTTGGTTTGGCCATCTGTTTGGGGGTGAAAGGCAGTAGATTTGGTGAACTTGGTGTCTAGCAGTGACAAAAGGCTCGACCATAATGTGATGAGGAACCGAATGTCCCGATTTGAGATGATTGTTTGTGGTATCCAAAAATGTACCCACACTCATTCGAAGAAGAGCTTGGTAGTGGCATTCATTGTGATGCTCTTCTTACAGGCGGCTATAATCATCATCTTGGAAAATCAATCAACAACCACAAAAACACAGTCATTTCCTTGCTTTGTTGAAGGAAGGCCCGACATGTAGTCCATAAAGATGGATTCCCATGGCCTATCGGGAGTAGGAAGAGGGGTGTACATGCCTTGTCTCTTAATGACCAGTTTGGCAATGGTGCAGGCCATGTAGGACCTGATATACTTGCTGACATCCTACTGAAGTTTCATCTAATAGAAATGTTGTTGCAACATTGCCACTGTCTTTTCTATTCCAAAGTGTCCTACCACCCGACTATAGTGAGCTTCCCAAATCATCTTCGCTCGCTCGCTTTATGGGATGCAAATATTTCCCATATGGCACAACAACCCATCCCGAAGATGGAAATCAATGACAACTATGTCTGTGCCAAGCATATGGTAGGTAGTGGCGAAGTCAGGATCTATCTTGTAGAGTTGGGGCCATCCGAAGGTATCGTGGTCGTAGGAGTGTAGCACCATGGTTAGTGCTGCATATGGAGGTCAATTGAGGCAATCAGGGACATGGTTGGTGCTCCATGTCTTATACTTGATGTTGATATGGAACTACTGTAAGTATGTGGACCACTTCTGATGGCAATCATTCTACAATTTGCCTTGTGTCTGCATGAACTATAGAGGCTTATGATTAGTGTGGATGATTGTCTCCTTCCTGTTAATATAATGTCTCCATTGGTGGAAGGCTTGTACAATGGAGTACATTTATTTATTGTAAGTGGGGTACTTACATACGATATATGATAGTGTCTCATTATGATAGGCCACAGGATGTCTGTGTTGAGTGAGAATTTCACCCATAACGTAGTCTGAAGCATCTGTCTCAATCTCAAAATGTTGTTGTACGTCGGGTAATGAGAGCACTGGGGCTGAGCACAAGCGTTGCTTCAAATCATTGAATTCTTTCTGTTGCGACTGACCCCACAAAAAATTTTCCTTGCCACCACCCCTGGTCACTTGGCTAAGGGCCCATGCAATATGGGAGAATCCCAACACGAAGAAATTGGCAAAACCTAAGAAAATTCGAAGCTCAGTGAGTGTGGTCAGAGCTAGCCAATCATGAATGACCTGGATCTTGGCTAGATCGACATGCACCCCATGCTCATCAACAATGTGGCCTAGGTATTTTACCCTGTTCATGCCAAAGGAACATTTTTCCAAATTCGCATATAGCTTGTGTTGTCACAGAGTGTGCATAACCTGTTGAATATGTTGCAAGTATTTCATTCAACTCTTGTTGAAGATGAGGATGTCATCCAAATACACCACCACAAAAGAACTGGTGAAATTATGCAATATATCTTCCATCATCCTCATGAAAGTTGTTGGGGAATTTTTCAAGCCAAAGGGAATGACTATCCATTCAAAAAGACCTTCTTTGGACTTGAAGGCATTCTTCCATACATCGGTTTGTTCTATTGGGACCTAGTGATTGCCAGACTTCAGATCAATATTACTAAAGTATTTTCCCCCCTTGAGATAGTCAAGGAGATTGTCAATTTGGGGAATTGGGTACCGGTTCATGACTATGATTTTATTTAGGGCCTGGTAATTAATGAAGAGTCTCCATGTCCCATTTTTCTTCTGCATAAGCATGATTGGGCTTCCATGAGGTGATGAGCTTGGTCGGATGTGCCCCTTTTCGAGCAGCTCTTAGATTTGGCACTTGATTTCCTCATTTTCTAACGGAGAGAGACGATAGACTATCCCATTGGGTAGCGATGCGTTGAGGGTCAGATCGATTGAATGCTTGACCTGACAGTGTAGAGATACCCCAGTGGGTGAGGAGAAGATGTCTTTGTATTCTTCCATGACCTTATCCACTTGCTTCTACTGCATGGAGAGACCTTCCGCGGAGGCCATGGATGTGGTTGCAACATTCCTCTCACTTTGAGCATGAATCACAAAGAAGACAAACTCCCCGATTTGAGAGATGACCTTCTTGCATTGTTTTAAATAGATCAAAGAAATGGTAGTAGGTGGGGCTACCTCGGGTATCCTAATTTCCTTTCCAAAGTAATAATAACACTATGAGGCCTAGACTCGTATACAACATGACATTTCCATAAATAAGGTTGGCCTAAAAGAACATAAAAAATTCAAGGGGGGCAACATCACACAATACCTCATATTTGAAGGGCTTGATATCACAAGGAAAGCGACATTGTTGGTTGACGTGGAGTTTGATCCCTTGGCAGAGCCATCCGATGGTGTACAACTCTAGGTGCAGTGTTGTCGACAGAGTCAACTGCTTGACCTTCACTGAGATGAGATTATTCTAGCTACCACTATCAATGATGAATTACATCGAAGTACCCTTCACCCATGTTTGTGAATGAAAGAGACACTCACCTTCCTATGGTTCATTAGGTTCACCGGGATGGATCTTGGTGGTAGCACTGGTGGCACTAGGTTCTGTGTCAATGATTTGTCTCCCTTTTTTTGGTTTTGACTCAGAGTCGAAACCCGCATATAATTCATAGGATTTCCCCTTGGCCACCAATGACTGCTTTGAGTGACATTCAACGGTTTTATGCCAGGGGCTCTTATGGAACTTGCACCACTTCCCAGTGACTTTCTTTGTCTTCCCATTTTCCTTCTTTGTTTGTGTCTTAGACTAGTTGTCCTGAGGCTTTCCATCCTTGCTCTATCCTTTTTTCTATGGGTTGGAGATTCCTTTTCCCTACTTATCCTATGAGGGTTTCACAGACCCAAACTGTCTCATCTTTTGTTTAATCTTATGCTCAATTTTGACAACATATCGATAGGTCGCGCCCAAGGAACAGATGTGAAAAAACTCATTTTCTATCTGGATGTATCTATGCAGACTGTCATGGTACTTGAGCACCATATGTCGCTCGGAGTCTTTGATACCCAGCTTGGTTTGCAAGGTATAGAAGACATTGGTGAACTATAGCACTGTTTGGTCCCTTTCCTGCCGCAGTGTGGTCCATCTTGTATATACGCCATCATAACTTCCAATAGGGTAGTATTGTTCCTTAATAACATCCATGAAAGAAACCCAAGTGGGTGTGACCACAAATAATGGAGATTCCTTTGTTTCCTTTTTCTCACAGAAAGTCTCCCACCAATCTTTGACATGGGGGACGACCTTAAGGAGCGAAAATGTAATATTTTATCTATCGGAAAAGTTATGGACAAAAAAATAGCCTTCTAGAAGGTTTAACTATTTGTTTACAAAATCTGCATCTATCTGATATTCAAATATAGGAATATCAAAATTGATTTGTACCTTGAAGGGGGCAACACCTACTCTCGAGGAAGATGTGTCGCATGTTGGCACTCGTCGAAGGATTTGTGCAAAATTATCCATCATCTCGTTCCTTTGTCGCACGAGGGATTCCTCGAGCAACAATTTAAAGGGATCTCCTGCCCCATCGTCTCTCTTTTATTCCCCCATGGGTGACCATCGGGTTCAGTGAGGCCAATCTTGCAAAGGCTCAACTGGTTCGATTCCCAACCGCTTTTACCATGACATCGTTGGGGATATCGTTGGGGAAATCATTGGGGACATGCACAAATAAACAAATGAAGAGTAGATCGCTCTGATACCTCTGATATGGATTTATGAGCGGAACGAAATGAAACACAAATCTATAACATTAACAAAGAGATACAATGAAAATTAATAGAGATACAATGAAACTTGACTTCTATTCAATAAAGAAATCTACTGAAACTGTAAACTACAGAATGAAAACAATCTTGCTCGAATGGTGGTGGCTAATCTCTGTGAAGAGATGTGGCCGCTACACACATTTGTATGGTCACATTACAATGAGGCCTTTAGGAATTTTTATCATCAAGAATTAATTAGAAAACCCTAGACATCCAAAAACCTAACCCTAGGAGATGAAGCGCCAAAATTCATGTGGGCCCCGATGGGGTAAGTTGGAACATCAACTTCTCGGGGTCGTAACTTTTGCAGACGATCTCTATTTTAGGTGCATGATAGCCCGTTGGAAAGGCCTATCTAAGGAATACACATGTTTCCGAAACACTTTGATTTCAACCACATTGTGACTGCGACGAGCCCAAAAAATGATGTTTAGGGCCTCAAAACGGCCCCAGAAGTTTAGGACCCGAAAAGCTAGAAATAGAAAAAAATTGCCTAGATGAAAATTGTATGTGAGTCAGTTGGAATAGGTGGGTGGCCACCGATATCCACTTGGATAAAAAAACCCTCTGAAAATCATCCCAACCAGTTATAGATCCAAGTGGCATGTTGAAATACCAAGCAGATGCTCTACCTGAAAAGTGTAAGGAAATAATCTACACACCACTTGTTCATGTTGGACGTTGAGTAGGTGAGTAGCTATGAAGAAGTTATTTAAATGGTCTTCTAGGGACCTAGATTTATCTGGATTGAATTTGGGAAGGATTTTGTCTAATTTCCTAGGCATTTCATGTAACGGTCCAACTAAATTTAAGGCATCTTGAGACATCCATCGTGGGATTATTTATCTTTGGTTTCTATTTTCACCCACGATATATTCTAAAATAATTTTCGGGTTTTCACCTTCAAGGTTATCCTCGGGTTCAATAAGAGTATGTGTGACTCGGTTCAAGGGTACCTTGACTTCTTGTAAAGTGGTCTCAATAAGATCATCCACGGATTTGATGTAAATATCGAGATGAGTCTCAGGCCTTTCCACACAAGTTTCTTTCCTTCTCGGAAGCTCAGTGGTTGTCGACAACTTACCAAGTAGCTTTGTGTAAGCGGGTGTAAGACGACGAGTTTAAGAGAACTCTTGTTGTGGTACTTGGTATCGAGTCTCCGAGTGTGTTTGAAGACTGTCGGAGGCACTTATGAAATTAGGATTCAAGTCTTCGTAGGTAATTTCTTGTTCAGAATCAATATGAGGGGAAAGAACATTCCTATACTAGAAGTGTCAAGGTTGTCATATAATATTCAATGGATAAGGGTTGAGCAAGAGTTGTATTGTTGGGGAACTTAATCAAGACATTGAGAAACCTCTCGTTGAAATATTTTACCTTTTCTCTTTTGTCCATCTTAATGGCTCCTAACTCCTTGTGGAGAGATGCAATTGTTTTCCTTTTCCCAAATTTTATGATAAAAACCCTCTTAAAATCGTCCCAATTGGTTATAGATCCAGGTGGCAGGCTGAAATACCAAGTAGATGCTCTACTTGAAAAAGTGTAAGGAAATAATCTACAGAGCACGTCTTCATGTTGGACATTGAGTAGGTGAGTAGCTAGGAAGAAGTTATTTAAATGGTCTTCTAGGGACCTATATTTATCTAGATCGAATTTGGGAAGGATTCTGTCTGATTTCCTAGGCAGTTCATGTAATCGTCCAACTAAATGTAAGGCACCTTGAGACATCCATCGTGGGATTATTACTCTTTGGTTTCTATTTTCACCCATGATCTGTTCTAAAATAATTTCTAGGTTTTCACCTTTAAGGTTATCTTCGGGTTCAATAAGAGTGTGTGCGACTCGGTCAAGGGAACCGTGACTTCTTGTAAAGTGGTCTCAATAAGATCGTCTACGGATTTGATGTAAATACCAGGATGAGTCTTAGGCCTTTCCACATGGGTTGATTTCCTTCTTAGAAGCTCAACAACTATCGAAAACTTACCAAGTAGCTTTCTGTAAACACGTGTAAGGTGACATATTTCAGAGAAATCTTGTTGTGTTACTCAGTACCAAGTCTCCGAGTGTGTTTCAAGACTGTCGGAAGCACTTCCAAAATTAGGATTTGAGTCTTCATAGGTAATTTCCTTTTCATAATCAATATGAGGGAAAAGAGTGGGGTTGGGGTTATTTCCTAAAGACTGATTTTTCGTTGTGCAGTTCATTTATGTAAGTGATCCGAAAATTCTTAGAAACCACTTATTTCTTCACTTATATACATGCAATATATAACTTGATCCAGAATAATTTACTGATCGTATTGGGGTGGTTTGCAGAATTCTGATGATGTGTTTTTTACCCAAAAACTCATAAAATAAATATTAACTTTGCTTGATGATGGTGAGATGACACAATAGAAAATAAAAGAACTCAAATTACATACTTTTGTTTCATCTTTAAGTTCCCTTTACTCCAATGAAAATTGTCTTCTCTATCTTGAATACCAAAAATCACATGTAAGATGACTCACATATGTCAATTTAATGGATGATCTTAAATTCCATTACTCAAAATAAGAAAATAACTTCACCATTGAAATCCTTGTGAAATTATGAAACTTTTGACTATAAAGTCAACCAATTTCTAAACTAGCTCAATTTCACGCTCTTTTGCATGCAAAACAATGCATTAAATGCCCATTAATGAAAAATTGAGCATTTTTTTTACAAATGACCTCAAATCACAAAACTAGACCTCATATTCATGATCCTTGCAAAAAATCGTGCAAAATTGTATAAAATACTTGAAATTTCATCAAAGTACCATTTGGCACACTTTATGGTGCAACACAAAACTTAGCTTGTATTGGCACGTACTTCAATGAATATGTACTACCTAAAAAATATGACATGTCTTAGAATCCATGCACCTCGATAACTATGCATAAGGATGTGTGCAGTCTCAAACTATGTGTAAGTCTCGAAAATTGTGCCACTAAATAGGCTCAGGCCTATCCAATCCTACACGAATTTGTGGCAACTACAAAAATAGTGGCAACCCCCTTAAATCTGGTTTGGTTGGCAGATTGGTTAAAATCTTCCACTAACTTAGCAGAGGTCGGGGTTCAATCCCCTTCCATGGCATATTCGTTGGTTTTATATGGATAATGGTTATGGTATATGGTTATAATATAACCATATACTATTTATATATGGTGGATTTATTATGAACCCATCACATTATATGTTGGCCCCTTCCATGCTTTGAACTGTGGTTACATGGAATAAAAATGGACCAGGGGCTAAGGGTTGAGGGCTTAGGCCCTCAACCCTCTAGCCACCCAAACAAACCATAATACAAACTTAAATAATATGTCAAGACATATATATGTTAAGTTCTAAAGTATGGCGCATTGGTTGTAGCAGGTATGTTAAGACCATGGGAGGTCACGAGTTCGACCCCCATTGACTCCCAAAATTTTATACAACATAAACCAATGTTGGTCAATGAGGGGTTGCCACGTGACATCCTCTCATTGGCTATCCAATACCACTTGTCAACAAATGACTCGTCCACTTGTCAACCGGTGGTACAACTTTCCAACTCATTATGCCACATCACCTGCTGTACAACCATGTGCCATGTGTCACCCTTGTAGTGGTGACATGTGTCACCTCTTTTTTCCTTTTGACCTTTGACTTTTCATGTTTGACCTAAACTTTGACCACTTATAACTTTTGCATACGAAATTAGTTTGAGGCTTTGTTTGCATCGTTGGAAAGCTGAAGATGAGCTCTACGCATTGATTATGTTTTCAGAACAATTTGAGATGGTCAAATTTTGAGCATTTATGGATCCTCTGGGACCTATGTGAGCATTTCGGATCCTTCTGGACCTCTATGAGCATTCCTTAGATCCTCCTGGATCACACCTTCGCACTGAAGAAATTTTGGACCTCCAAAAGTATAGATACTCAACAACTTAGTGATGATAACTCTAACTCACTCTTCCATCATACTGAAATGTTCATATCCAATAACTTAGTGATGAAGCTTCTTCACTCTTCCATATTGCTGATTCTTTTGGAAATAAGTCTTCATCTTGGGTCTTCGATCTCAGGTACTATATCAATGTACTTATGTCTGCTTCTCTATAATTCAACTTTGACTCTGGCCTCTAGAACTTTAGCTAATATTATATATAGCTCTGGTTCTGGCTCATAGATTCTCCGACAACAAAATTTATGTTCATTGAATCTCTGCAATACCTGTATCCTGTATTTCAACATCCACTCCCATCTTCTATTGTTGAAGATAGTCCATCTTGGCCAATATGAAACCAAGTAGAATGTTGATCTATGCCTTGCCCATTTGGACTGTCTATTCTTGTATTGCTTGATGTATCTATAGAAGTCCTTGAATGAATATTGTGTCTATTGTCTCTTCTGCCTTGAAAAATAATTTTTCTTGTACTATATCATCGGTACCTAATTTATCCTATTCAAGGTATACATCTTCATGAACATGACATAGTATTTAAAGATGTTGATAGCATGCACCTTTATCCCTCTTATTTTTTGAAGAGGATTATTTCTCCTTTACCAGCTCTAGAAAGTTTTGCATTACTTTGACGCTCTTTCCACTCTTGAATTACATGTTCCAACTGCCTACATCCTTATGTTCCTTCTCTTTTAGTTCTTCATAATCAAGAATGTTGTCTAAGACAATTCGATCCATATGTATCCCTTTAGCTGATTACAAGACAATACAATTGTCCATTTTGTTGTCTAAAGGCTTAGAAATATTTACAACAAGATTCCTCTCACTGTAAAACAATATGGATATTGGTGGCTATCTAGAAATATCCTCAACAAGATTCCTCTCACTCCATAACAATGTGTAAGTTGTAAGGTGGCTATCTAGAAATATCTAACAAGATTCCCCTCACTCTTTACATCATATAAGGTGGAAATATAGAAACTCTCTTTACAAAATTCCTCTCACTCATACAAGGTGGCGATATCGAAATTTATAGAGTCCCTCACACTCTTATAATTTACAATGATTGGCTTACAAGCCTTCTAATAAACTTTATGATATTTACGCATATGCATATAAATTTACAAATATACATATTTACAAAATTTTAAAGATGGTTTACTTATGGAGTCATTCTCCCCAGTGCACTGGGAGAAGTCTCGCAAATTCCGACCTCTAACAATGCCTTTGACGTTGATGTTGAATATGACATTAAATCTGATGCAGAATCTGATGTCAAATCCAAGTAACCGTTAGACCATACTATAGGTCTTCCCAGTAACCTGTATAACCTCTCCTTTCACATACCGAGTACTATTGTTGTGTTTGTAGTAGCTTCTCTTGAATAAACAAGTACTCAACTATTATGGAATGTGACTGCATAACCTTTATCCTCAAATGCCACAACTGAGAGTAGGTTTACCTTTAATTATGGAACATACAACATATGTTCGATTCCCATAAATCCTCCTGAATTGAGCTGGAATCTTACATACTCATACCCTCTTATTGTTTGTCTGGTGTTGGTTCCAGATCCCACAAAGAAATATGTGTCAGAATATGAGAAAGTAAAAAATATTGATCTCATCCTAGTCATGTGTGTTAGGATATTTAGACACTTAGGAGTTAGTTAATATCTACTTGGTATAATGTGTCGTTAGGATATTGATCTCATCCTAGTCATGTGTGTTAGGATATTTAGACACTTAGGAGTTAGTTAATATCTACTTGGTATAATGTGTCATTAGGTAAAAGTGTGTTTCATAGTGTGTTTCTTTAGTATGCATTTGTAGTTAGGAAATATGGCGGTCACAATATGTTCCCGACATATAGTGATCTGATGGTTCATATTCTCCTCGATATTAATGACTACATTGATCCTTGTCTTAACACCTAATTGGTCCATGATTTATATTTAAAGAGCATGGAGAGTCATTTGTCGATGATTGATTGTGAGAAACTCTCTCTGTAATATTTTTCTTTTGCATTAATAAACTGCTCCAAGTGGTCGCATTGGTTGGGGTCGTGGATGTTTCCCTGTAGGGGTTTTACCATGTCAATACATCAGTGTGTTGATATTTGATCTGGTTGTGTGAGTGGTTATTGAAGGTGTTCGTCCTCTGTTGGAATACCTACGTTGTCGAACATAGTATCAGAGCCTGTTTGAAGACCCACTCCTATTGTAGATCGAGATCGTGAAGATGAGTTTCCTCATATATGGTTTTTTCCATTTCCGTACATTTTTGGTTTGAGAGGACTATTCCATTGCGTCTGGAGCACTCATTTCAGTCAGGAATGATTTTCGTTTCATTAAAAAAGGTTTATGTTTTCCCAATATACGACCATTTCAGTCAAATCCAGAGGTATAAAGTCTGAATACGCCATTTTTAAATTTGTGCAGTGTATTATTTCGATTTTATTTCAGTTTTATATTGTTTGTTTCTGGATTTCTATTTTTTTAGATCTATGTATTTTATTTTCCTCGCACCCTGTGCGATCTCGACAAATCAAAAACAAATAGGAAAATGTGCATTTTTTGGGTAAGCTAACCGAGATCTAACCCTGGTTGTCATCGAGAAGAGAAATGTTTTTCTTGTGTGAAAAGAGTTTTTTATGAGCACACTCTCCAAGGCCGTATTCCACCACCACCATCACCACCACAACAACAACAACACCCCCAATTCTCATTCTAAAAAATACAATATGTTTTGCTAGCTCACTTGGTTAAAAGTTGTCTTATTAAGTAAGAGGTCTTGGATTCAAGTCTTTTTTTGTTTTTGTTTTTTGAAAATGTTCATGCATCCATTGTAAAGTGTATTTCACTTCAAGTATAAAAGTGAATCACTAGAAGTATCTTTAATATTTTGTTTAAAGTTATTTATTTTGCATGCAACTTTCTTTTATAAAGTAACTTCATCGTAAAAGTGATCCCCGCTTCTTTTTATAAAAGTGGGTCACTTCATAAAACAACTTATTGTAAAAGTGAGGTTATTTGGAGGGGTATCACCACATGGACCAACTTCCACTTGCCACGTGGCTCTTTGGTTACCATTTACGCTTCTTTTTTAAAAAGGGCATAACTTTCACATCCAAAGTCCATTTTGATTGTTGTTTTTTTTAAACCGCTTAATTTTTTGAGATCTTTCCATCTAGATTTTTAGTTTCAATTTTTAAATCCATATTATCTGCATATTTAATATGGCTTCTTCCAATGATCTTTTGCTTACCAGCACCAATTACTTCCAATGGAAATCCCATATAGAGGACTTGTTAAGAAGTAAAGACATGTACCAGATTACCTTGGGAAAGGAAAAATAACTCACTGATGATGAAAATAAATCCAAATGGGATAAAAGGAATAACAAAGCATGTGGACTGATCGAAATGTCCATCTCTCTTGATTTAAGATTCCACCTTCAAGAAATTGATGACCCCGATAAAGCTTGGGAAAATCTTGAATCTGTGTTTGGTAAACACAATATTATTGGAGCACATCAGTTAGAAAATCAGATATCGACTTTAAGTCCAAATGATTTTTCTTGCATTGAAGACTATATATCTAAATTTAAAACACTTAGAATTTTATGTGAAGAGTGTAACATAAGTTGGAGGAAGAGCGTTGCATCTATATTATTCTTTCTAAGCTAGGTAGTGCATATTATGTGTTAGTATATACCTTTTATGCCATGAGAGAGGCTCTAGGGAAAACTTATCAAAAATTCACTCTTGAATCCTTTTGTGATGCTTTGATTAGAGAGCAAGATAAGCTTGTACAACTTGGAGTGATCAACAGGGCAGATTCCTCCAACAAATCCTTAGTATCACAACATAAAGATAAACCAATGAATCCCAATAAACAACATCTGCACCACAACAACAAGAAAAACAAGGGTCCCAAACCCACACAGACAATTTCAACTCTTAATGGTGACAAAGGAGCAAAATCTAAAAATAAGAAGATTGACATACATTGCAACTTTTGTGGGAAATATGTGTTGGGTATGTGTTNGGGGGGAGGCGTGGGGTTCTAGGCCCCCCTTCGGGGGCAGTGCCCCTGAGAATTTGTTTTGCCTCATTTTGCCTCATTTTTTGTGTCGCCTCGATTTTTGTGTCCATTGTTGGGTGGTTTTTCCGCACACAGTTTTTGCCGATGGTTTACTATTTTCAGCTAAGGAATTAGGGTTGTTGACTAATCCAGGTCATTGGGTTAGGTTTTTGGATGTCACTGGATCCTATATGTATATTGTATTGTAAACAATGTATCACTATGAATGAATATAGAATATGTTGG
>SNQJ01S0028066.1:70297-96484 GCA_010110895.2 Picea sitchensis | reverse complement strand
AATAAGAACACCTTGGCACTTAATTTTGATGAAGCTGAGAAAGTAGAAAGAGAATTATCCTCTTATGATCATCACTCACATTATGAGGAAACCAAATCAAATGGAAGGAAAACTTTGTTGTTAACTAAACCACCTGAAAAGGAGCCAAAAGATATTGACAATGTAGTGAAATTAGTTAAGAAGTTATCGAACGAAGTTGTAGACCTCAAGAAGAATGTCAGCGAAGGATCATCAAAGCCTCGAACCTTTCACCCATTATTTAAGAGACAATACAATCTTCCAAGACCACCCGAACCCTCTCATATGGCCTTAAACGTAGACAGCTTCAACAATGACAATTTCTATTCTTATCACAAAAAAAAAAATACCCAAAACAAACTCACCCTCAATGGGTCAGCTCTATGACCCTGGTGATTAATCAGTTATTAGATCAACATATTTTAAACAATGAAAACCCTGCACAAGCTCAAAATGATACTACTGAAGAGGTTCCCCTAGAATCTGCCATGCCTTTTTGGGACTGGTGTCCAGACTCAAATGATGAGCAAATAGAAGAAATATTTGTGGAAGATACATCGGTAATAAAAGTTATTTCCCAAAGGAATTATAATTTACACAACAAAGTTGCAATTCCCAATGTTCCTTATCCCAAAGATGACAAGATTCCCCTCAAAAAAATCACTCCTCCCCCTACTACCCCAAATCCAAATGATTCAACTCAAGGGAAAGCCAATGGAAAATAATGCAAAGTTGTCCCAGCCAATACAGATAAACTAAGTACATCGAACTCAGATGGGAACACCATCAAACTCAACATATCAAAAAACAAAAAAAAAACATGTGAGCCGAAATCGAACCAAACGGTGAACAAAAACACACATGCCCCGGACTATAATGTGATAGAAGACATGAAGAAAACGAAAGACAACATTTCCATGTTTGATATTTGCTCATTACCACAGCAGCATGAACTCCTACATGATGCTTTCAACCCCGATGATTCTTAGAAAAAGATTGTTGTTGCTACTGACAACATCCTTCCGGAATATGAGGTACAAAAAGTACACAAGGTAGAAATCACAACAACCATAAACAAAACAAGCATACTCACGTAATCAAAGTTACAGGTCCCACCTTTTCTGCTCACGTATGAAATTTTTAATTTCAATGTACATAACTGTCTATCATATTCAGGTGCGTCCTCTAACATTATGCCTTTTTCTGTCTGCCAAAAAAAAAATGTTGTTCCGCAAATGACAAAAACTAGAATTATACAGTTAGATAGGACAGACGTTAAATTAAAGGGTGAGCTCAAGGATGTCTTAATTAGTCTTTCATCTGATCCTAGGGTGCATCAAACCATAGATATTGTTGTTGATGACATACCAGAGAGTTACAATTTGTTATTGAGCATGGATTAGTGGGCCAAACTTCAAGGTTACTTTTCCACTAATTGGTCTCACCTGTGGCTTCCGTATAAGGGTAAGGAAAATCAAATTTGAGTGAAAAATGAAGCCCACATGAAACACATGGTAACGAAATTGGAAGGTAAGAACGAACCTATAAGTTTTTCACATTCCGTCTTGGGTAATTATTTCTTTGAAGCTGACCATGGTTGTTATGAAGAGCAGACATATGAAGTACAACCATATTTACAATCTTAACTCCTTTCATGAACACATAATAATTCTTGTACCATATTAACTAACCTAGGTTTTAGTTCAATTAACAAAACACGTATTTTTGACATGTGGTCTATGTTATTTGATGGCTCTAAGACACAAGAAGGAGTCGGAGCGAGATGTGTCCTGATCGACCCTAGACAAGGTAAAATGCTCATATCTTGCCGCCTAGAATTTGAATGAAACAACAACACTCTGGAATATGAAGCCTTAGTTCAAGGTCTAAAAAAGGCCATCGATCTCAAGGTGAAGTATCTCAAGGTGTTTGGTGACTAAAATAATTGTTCGTCATGTAAGAAATACTATTCATTTCGTATCCCCACATCTCAAAGCATATCAGAAAGAGGTATGGAATTTTCTTTACTCTTTCGACGCATTCAATATTACTTCTATACCTTGAGGTCAAAATATAGATGCAGATATATTGGCCAACGTCGCAACTAGGTTTATTCCCCCTAATGATGGTTTTTCAGTTGAAATGATTTTCAGGCCCTCCATACCAGACAACATCACAAATTGGTGGGTATTCGATGGTGACACTCAAATGATCAACTTTCTCACCATTTCAGTTAGTTTCCAAGATGCAGTGATCGATGAGGAAGTGCATCAACAAGAACTGCAGACTTATCGGGAGGAAGAAAGTAAATTAAAGACAAATTGTGTCCCAAAGAATGTTTTGACGCTTGAAAGTTCAGGAGGCCGACCAACCCAAAAACCAAAATTTCGACCATGATGCATTTTCTGGTCAACCTTGGAACCTCTGAACAACCTAAATATGTCAATGTGAGCACCTGTTGTTCAAAGGAAGAAAAACACACATTCACTAAGTTGTTTAAGAGATATCAAGATTGTTTTGCTTGGACTTATGACGATCTAAAAACTTATGATACCTGAATAATACAACATGTGATTCCCATTAAAGAGGCTGTCAAACCATTCCAACAAAAGCTCAGAAAGATACACCCAACTCTCAAACCTCTTATCCAGAAAGAATTAAAGAAGTTGTTAGATGCCCGAATCATCTTCAAAGTTTGACATTCAACTTGGGTTTCTAACATGGTGCCTGTGAGGAAGAAGTCAGGAGAAATCAGAATTTGCATAGATTTTCGGAATTTGAATCATGCTTCCAACAAAGACAACTATCATGTCCCCCCGATGGAAAATATCTTGCAACTTGTCTCTGGATCTGAGTTGTTTTCTTTACTAGACGAGATTTCAGGATACAACCAGGTTTTCATAGCAGAACCCGACCGATTAAAGACCACATTTCGGACCAAGTGGGGGACATATGCATACAGGAGAATTCCCTTTTGTTTAATAAATGCAAGAGCTACTTTTCAAAGGGAAATGGATATCTCTTTTAAATGGTTAATCGATCAAAGTGTCGTGGTTTACCTCGATGATGTCATCGTTTATTCAAAGAAGAGGGAAGATCATCCAAGGCACCTGAAACATATATTTGAACGATGTAGAAAATATGGGATTTCTTTGAATCCCAAGAAAATGTGTTTGTTTTTTCAGAAGGCATACTACTAGGACATGTGATATCTAAAGATGGAATTTCAGTGGATCCGGAAAGAACAAAATCCATTCTACAAAACCCTCCTCCACATAGTAAGAAATCAATGTAATCATTCTTTGGAAAAATCAATTTTGTGAGGAGATTCATTCCATATTTTTCTAAAATTGTTAAGCCTCTTCAAAGAATGATCAAGAAAGATGTTCAGTTTAAATGGAAACCAGTGGAGAAGGAAGCATTCGAGAATATCAAAGTCGTCGTAGTTGTTTCCCCATCTCCGTGAAGTCCAGATTTCACCAAGGATTTCTTATTATACACTTTTTCATCTAATCACTCCCTCGCAACAGTGCTCACACAAAAGGATGAGCAAGGAGACGAATATCCCATTTCATTCATGAGCACTAGACTACAAGGTTTTTAGTTGAACTACCCACCAGTGGACAAGCAAGCTTTTGTTGTCCATAAAAATATCAAATAGTTTAGACCTTATATTCTGAAAAATCACACAAAATTTATCGTCCCTCACCCAAAGGTCAGGTCTCTTTTCATTCAAAGAGATATGGGAGAGCGACGAGGTAATTGGATGACAACCTTACAAGAATATGACCTGGATTTTAAACCAACCAACATTGTGAAGGGCCAATGCCTTTGCAAACTAGTAACACAAGATATCGGTGATGAAGATCAAAAAGAGGATGAATGGAAAGAGGAACCAACAATGTATACACAACATGTTCCATACATCCCAACTATTGAAGGATCATATTATAACAATCTCAAATATTACTTGCAAAATGGCACAACCCTGGATCACCTGAATGCTAAGTAGAAGAGAGCACTCAGATTGAAATCCCTACAATAACAACTCCTACATGGCATCCTAATTAGAAATAAATACGATGGAGTGTTACTTCGGTGCCTCGAAAAACAATATGTTGATAAGGTTCTGAAAGTCATGGATGATAGATCAGTTGGAGACCATTTTTCAAGAGACACAACATCTCACAAAGTGTTAAAAGCTGGATATTATTGGCGTGTGCTTTTTAAATATCCCCATGCATATTCACGAAGCTACGAAGCATGCCAGAAAGTTGTAGGAAGAGAACACAAAGATGCTATCCCGCTCCATCATGTTGTTATTGAAGAACCCTTTGAACAATGGGGGTTGGACATCACTGGTGAAATTAACCCCCATTCCTCCAAGCAACACAGGTACATTCTAACTGCTACCAATCATTTTACACGTTGGATTGAAGCAATACCGCTGATCAAAGTGAATGAAGAGGTAGTGATTAATTTTCTTGAACAATACATCATCACAAGGTTTGGAGTTCTTAAATCTCTAGTGTTTGATAACGCAAATTATTTTTCATCTTCGAAGTTATCAGAGTTTACCTTAGAGAAGTGTATTATTATGAAATACGTAGCCAACTATTATCCTTAGGATAATGGATTGGATGAATCCACAAACAAAAACATAATCTAGATCCTCAAACGAACCATAGTCAATCACCAAATAAATTGGCACAATGCTCTATCAAATTCCCTCTGGGCTGATCGCGTCACCCCTAAGGCCTCCATAGGGACTTCCCCGTATTTCCTAGTCTATGGGAAAGAAGTCGTCTTACCCTCGAACATCTACCTTCCGTCCCTACAACTCACCCAGCAGTCTCGAGGAAGAGAGTGCCCCATCATTCAATGACGTATCAACACATTGTTGAGTTAGAAGAAAGTCGTGCCAAAGCTAAAGGTAAGTTTGAAACTCATCAACAAACAGTAAAACATTTGTTTGATAAGAAATATTTTGGTGAGAAAGAATTCCAAGTTGAGCATTTAGTCCTCAAATGGGACAAGCCACACGAAGATAAGGAGAAAGTCGAGAAAGAAAATGATGCCACCCTCCAAACTGTCAAGATGCTTGAAGGGAAATTTAAACTCTTTCGTCAATCCCAATTCAGTATTAGATCCCAAGTCAGGCATGAGGAGCAGAACAAGAAAAAGTCCAAGAGAACCTTCAGGGACCCGAGTCCACCTAGTTCGCGAGACTGCCCCATCCCAATTTTGGGTGAGGAGGATGCAAGCGAGCTTGCAAGGGAAATCGACAAGCTAGGGAGCCACCTCGAGACTCCAGAAAAATCAAAGGTTGGAATTGCAGTGTTATGCTGTCTTATCTTTGTGTTCATGAAATATAGATATAGGAAGAATTTAGCCTGATATGGCTTCGGTTTTAGGCTGATAAGTTTTTATAGGATTCTTAGGCTGAAGTATAAGGCTCAATCTTTTTTTGAGTTTGTTATGAACTCTGGTTTGCTTGATGGACATTCTTGGTTGAAGTTTGTTATGAATTCTAGACATCTAATTTTGATTTGTGAGGTCTTTGGCTTCCTTTTTGGTAGACCCTCACCGAGTCGTCTGTACTATTACTGTTCATATATAGAAATATAAAGCTATTGTTTTAGATTTAAAAAAAAAAACATATTAAATTGTTTATATAAACATATTATAAATGGTTACATAAATGGTTTAGTAAAATGTTATATTTTATATGGAGGGTTTTTATGTCATAAAAACAATTCCAAAATGCATAGTTGATTTTTATGGGTTAACAAATTATGGAGTTTGCTTTTATTACAAATGTTTTGAAAAATAGATGTAATATCTTTAGTGTGTTTCATCCTCTATTTTATTAGTCTTATAAATTTTAATATCATTTCATGTTAAGGTGTTTTAGGTCTTGTACAATGCCATGTTTCATTATGAAGTTTATGAGAAATTGTTCTTATCTTTGCAATATTTATTTTCTTTGTTGAGTGGGCAACAACAAAAAGACACTTTTGATTTCGTAACTTGAGTTCATTGATATTTTTGTAGTAAATCAACTTTAAGTATTTATATTATTTCATGTTTTCTCTAGAAACTTAGATCTAATAGAGCTTTTAATAATATTGAGATCTTGAAGGGCATCCTCCTCCACCATCCCTCAATAGTTTAACAAAGAAACTATATCCTTTAGTCCAACCTCTTTTGAGCCTTGAGTGTCTTATATTGATGCTTGAAGCAATGATAGGAAACATGTCATTCTTCATGTTACTTATCTTGTTCTTGTATGTTAAATACATTATCATCACCTTACTCTCAATGAGTGAAACCCAACTTTTAAAATGAAGTTTGGTTAAGGTGTATTGTCCTTGATTTTAAGGTTATCTATTATAACATTTTTTTGATTTTGCTCAATTTTCCTCTTTCCGTAAAAGCAATGCATCCACAAAGTTCACAACCATATAAAATCACAACCATATAGAATCATTGGATAACAAATGTATGAAAGATGACCTTATATTTGTTGAGAGAACCAAAATTCTACAACTTCACAATTGTTAAAAGAAAATAAACTCAAGACCAACATAATGTTTCCCACTTATGTTAGTTCTTAATTCAACACTATAACTTTAGCTTGTAATGAAAATCAACTCCAAAATACCTATAAAAAAGAACTTCTTCCGAAATATTATTATTGTAAACAAAATCAAAATATGTGATTTGTTTATATCTTATCACCATTATAATTTTTGTTTTATTTGTGTTTACAAATATCCAAAAATTAATATAAAATTTTATGAAAATTTTAAATAACTTTTTAAAATTCAAATTACTTATTTTTATTACATTATTTTTAAAAAACTCATTCTTTTCTAAATTATTTTAATGAAAAATTCAATAATATTTAATAAATAATAAGAGAGTGGAACCAATTTGAACTTGTCATCTATAGTCTCCTTCCCCGAAAATCCCTTGAGTGGAAATGGACCGTTCTGAATGTTTTAAGAAGCAGGTTGGGAATCAAATCTTATAATATTAATAAATTATAATCATTCATGACTAAATTCCTACTCAAAACTTTTTTCCGCGTGTTCTCGTTCAACGTGGATGATAAGGATTGAGGATCAGCATAAAGATGGTGGGAGAGAATAAGGGATATACCTGAAACATTACGTGGAGAGCATTGGGGACAGAAAAAATATAGTGCCACTACGTTAAAGTATAGATATGGTTTTAACTTTTTACACATACTTTCAAAAGTTGGCGAAATAGTTGGATACATGATAATAGATATTTTAAGGTGTTTTAGTTGTGTTTGTGGACATCTTTCAGATAGTTGAGATTTCTTTTGAAAAACTGTATCTGCTAACTGTATACATAATATTTTAAAGTCAATTTATAATTCAAAATCAAAAGATCCAGAAACACCAAACGAGTTTCACATAGGTTCAGAAGGGAAGTCTAATTAATGGGTTTTAGTTTATGTGTCTATAAATAACTCACAGATTCCTGACTCTCCTCACCTGTGGCTACCAACCTGCATCAAATTTTCTTGGGGTATTTCTGCTTGTTTGAATTTGGCCACTACAAATTTTCTTGAGGTATTTCTGCCACTACAAATTTGGCCACTTCATAAATTGGCTTGGGGTATTGCTGTTTGAATTTGGCCACTTCATAAAGGTAAGGTAAGCAACATCGTTTAATTTAGTTTAAATTCTGTATACAGTCCCATGCATATGATGGTTATATTGTTATCCATGAGTCTAGACTGCTTTATTTATCCCAGGTTTTAAGATGGCCCTGCCATTTCAAGTCCTCCATTGCTTTTCTTTAATTGGGTTTTTCAATCATAAAGTTTTTAGGTCCCTTAAGGCCTAATCTGTTGAAGCTGTTTTATTTAACCGGGATTTTTGGTATCTGGAGAAATAGAAATCTAGTCCTGAGGTCAAATTTCAGCGATTGCAACTCTGTTTTCTCACACTGAGGAATTGTACTTCAGAGAATTATATCAGAAGGTCTATAAACAGATACTCTGGTGGTGCTTCTTTGAAATTGTTTGCAATTTTTCTTCATTCGGGTCATTGAATTCAGTGTTTTGGGGTTGTGCAGGACTGAATTCATAACAATGGAGGGATCAGTACTGCCATGCAAACGGTCCTACGAGGTAGTACATGGTGGAATCTGTGAGAAAAACAAAGCTATGAACAAATGGGTTGATCCAGCCCAAGGCCTGGCAAATGCCCGCCATGAATTTGGCGAGCATGGAGGTGTGAACATGTCCATAGAAGCCTCGGCTACCTTTACAGTCATGGAGCCTGAGACCATGACAAAGATGTTCAATGGAGAGCTTGGCCCAGAACGTGATTTCTTCATATACAGCAGGCATTTCAATCCAACTGTGTTGAATTTGGGGAGGCAGATGGCTGCTTTGGAGGGGACTGAAGCGGCCTACTGTACTGCTAGCGGTATGTCTGCAATATCCTCTGTTTTATTACAGCTTTGTAGCCATGGAGACCATATTGTGGCCTCTAGGTGTCTGTATGGAGGCACCCATGCACTGTTAGCACATTTCCTCCCAAGGGCCTGTGGAGTTTCAACAACTTTTGTTGATATACACAGGCTTGAAGATGTGAAAAATGCCATTACACCATCTACAAAGGTTTTATTCTTTGAGTCCATGTCAAATCCAACTCTGGCAGTTGCAGACATACCATCTCTGTCTGCCATTGCCCATGAGAAAAATGTCAAGGTGGTGGTTGATAACACCTTTTCCCCCATGATCTTATCTCCTGCAAAACTTGGTGCTGATGTTGTTATTCACAGCATTTCAAAATATATCAGTGGGGCTGCTGATGTTATAGCAGGAGCAATATGTGGGTGATGTTGTTATTCACAGCATTTCAAAATATATCAGTGGGGCTGCTGATGTTATAGCAGGAGCAATATGTGGGTCTGCAGAGCTGATAAATTCCATGATGGATCTCCATCAGGGAACCTTGATGCTCTTGGGGCCAACTATGAATCCTAAAGTGGCATTTGAGATCTCTGGGAGGCTTCCCCACTTGGGGTTAAGGATGAAGGAGCACTGTCACAGAGCATATACATATGCAAGCAAAATGAAGAAATTGGGAGTGAAAGTTATTTATCCTGGCCTTGAAGATCATCCTCAGTATGCCCTGTTGAAATCCATGGTGAACAGTGAGTATGGGTATGGAGGGATGCTGTGTGTGGACATGGAGACTGAGGAGAGGGCCAACAAGTTTATGCACCACTTGCAGAATTATACACAGTTTGGGCTCATGGCAGTGAGCTTGGGATACTATGAGACATTGATGTCATGCTCTGGTAGCAGCACTAGCAGTGAGATGAATGAGGATGAAAGGGATTTGGCTGGGATCTCGCCAGGTTTGATTAGGATGTCGATCGGTTACAGTGGGACTCTTGAGCAGAGATGGAGCCAATTTGAGAATGCCCTCAACATCATGACTCAAGTCCTGCCTTCTATCGGCTAAGGATTGAATGTAGATGCAACTGTTCATCTGTAAAAAGTGTGATGTTTGTCAGAGTCACATATATCAATTGTGGCAATGGTATTTCTCTGTAAATATCTTCTTAGTACTGTTTCTCTTTTTCTAAGCACCTGCTATGCCTAAAACAGAGATTGGAGGCAATGGAATGAATTAGCTTCGGAGAAATGTATTCAATGTATTTATTGAATGCGTAGTTAAGATTCAAACTATTTTCTTATATGTATGGTTATTATTATCTGTTTATACATGTGAAGAGGAGGATTTTGAGTTCTATCGCCTCCTTGGCTGTCCTTCTGTTGGGGTTTTTAGGCCAGATTATATATGTTATCTAGATTTTCCCATAGCTTATTAGCCATATAAGATACAATCGACTTGACAGGACTCAAGGCTCCCTCACACATGTTTGAGCTCTGGAGGATGCAGCATTTTGAATGCAGTGATTTATCCCATCCCGTACAAGATGGGATAATGGTATCGATATTAGTTAAAATATTTAACTTGATTGGGATAATGGTATAGATGTTAGTTAAAATATTTAACTTGATAAAAATATTAAGTGAGATATACAATGGATTCAAAAATAAGACATCTTGCATAAAATTCAAAACACTTAACTATTTAAAATTAATTATTTAAAATTAATTCAAGATATTTTAAATATAATAATATTAAAATAAATTATTATCTTTAATATTAAATATAATAATATTAAAATGAATCATTATATTTAATATTAAAATAATTTATTTTTGGATATCCTCACAATTAAAAAGTTGAATATTTTTTATTAAAAACTATTATAATGACAATAATTTATATTCAAAATATAATTATATAAACAATTTGAATACTTTTATTCCACACCTTCAAACAACATGGTGGGCCCAATTCATGGCTAGCATATCCACTTACAAAGATTCACCATAAACACATTTTGTTCGGATAAACACATATTTTTGGAATCCTTTCCCATGGAAACCCTCTTATATCCACAAGACAGGGAAGTGTATATGATATGGAAGATCTTAAAAAGAGTTTATATTCTCGCTCCAATACCATCTAGCTATGTTATTTAGTTACCCAGAGATGAGGGATCTCGTTGGACCAACCTTTCTATTAAGAGGTGGAAATGAAATTTAATGGTTTTATATTTATATAAATGATGAGATAAATTTTTGGAAATTTTAATTATTTTTTATGTTTTTATTGGAAAAACAATTTTTATTGAAGAAATAGTGTTGATATTGTACTAGTATATTTTAATTTCAAATTTATTAAATATCAAAATGGATTTAAAATATGAGATATAATTTTTTAGATATTTAAAAGATCTTGAATTAAAATGAATCTATATTGATAAAAAAAAAAAATTAAGTAAAAAAGGTGGAACCTGCTATATTAAGTTATCGAAGAAATCTTGACAAAATGTACAGAGATATATGTCTGAGCCACCAAAACTGTTGTCGTTTTACCGGAAACCAGCATGGTTTGGAGAACTGTTTTGCCCTCTGTCCTGCCCGGAGGAAACTAGGACAGATGGCTATAGTTCAAGTGAACATGTAACAATAGCATGATAAAACAAAGAAACAAAATAGCATAGAAGACCTAGATACCCGGTGACCCGTCGCCCTTGCTTGTCTTCCACGTGGACCCAGCTGGGATGGCGAATGCCTGCGCACAGAGAGGGCACTTCCTCTTTGTTGGAGCATTGGAGTACGCATCAAGGAGCAGGTCTAGACGTTGGCCCATGAGAAGGGCTCTATGCTCCAGGTTTGCCATGTGGCCTCGGAGTTCGAACACCAGAGCCAGATGCTCTGCACGGAGGAAAGTACCATGCAAGCCAGTACCCACGTCGTCGAGGATTACACCCCTCATTTCCACGGTCGCTCCATCTCCGGCCTCGAGCTCCATCAGTTCTGCACCAGTCGCTTCCTCCTTCCTCACTGGGCTGTTCTCGTCCGCGTTCTCTTCGGCTCTAGCTTTGTCCCATGTTTCTTCCTCAAACGTTGCCTGCATAGCATGGCTGGTGGGGCTATAGTCACCCGGCCACGGAATTTCCTCGACAATGCACCCAGGGATGTCATCTGCCAGATCAATTTTAGGACCGCTTCCATCCTAGTAGTTCGCCTCCATGGCTTGGGGTTCTGGGGTGGTCGCCAATTCCTCCGTGAACGGTATTTCTTCCACGTAACAGGTGGGAAACGCATCCGCAACACCATCCTCCGGCCTGTTTCCAGACTTAATTGTCGTGGTTTCACTGCTACATCTGGCCCCAGTCTCCGCAATGATGACATGCAGAGCCAATTGGTCAGCTCGAGCTTTCTTTCGAAGAATGGAGGTCACCAACGACAGAGCGCGCTCCAGCTTCTCCTTCCTTTGCCGCTGCGCTTTGTGGGTGTACCAGGCCGAGCCACGGCGTGGCCTGCCCCACTTCCTGGTCATAATTGCCAAGGAATATATAACAATACAGTGAGGATGCAGCGAGATGAGAGTAAGTTGGGACGAGAAGGAAACATAGTTGCACCAGAGCTCCCAGACGATGGGGAGAGCCGAAGCGGGAGCAGACCAACTCTATCCAGGCGCTCGCAAAAACAAATTGCCAAAGGTCGGATTCATCTGGCTGTCCATAAACCCTGTCATGCTGAGTGCGCTGTGAGCGAGAGTGTTCGCGCGAGGGAGGTGTCCCTCCACCGTATATCTGTTGTTATGGTCGTCTACCATCGTAAATGCAGGGCGGGTGGGTGGCGGCCATCAGCATTTATGCTATGGCTTAGTGCTGAGCCAGGTGTCGAGGAGTTGTCGCGTGTCACCCCATCCGGGGCGAATCTATATTGATAATTACATTAAGAATTGATATTAATTTTAATGAATGTATTTATTATATACTTTTCACTAATTATATATATAGAAAGAGAGAGTCACAACATATCCTTAAGTGAGGGATTTACATTCCACTTGCTTCTCCAACATGGATACTTTGTGGAATTAATTTATAATCTGTGTTTCTTTGTAGGCTTTTATTCTTTCGAGTTTGCAATGTTTTGTGTTCAAGAGCCAACTAATTGACACACACTCCCTCTTTGTATGTGCAAACTATGTCACAAATTCAAATCCAATTCACTTGCCCATTCATACCTCTATTGGTATGACTATTAACAAGTGGACAAAATGTTTTCAAAACTACAAAGTGGTAACTTAGAAATAAAATTCTACAAAAATGGATCCAATGTATAGTTGTAGCTTTTACATAGCAACACATCATCCAAATAGAGAATGAGTTGTAGATTTACTTCGCTAATTAATAATAGCAAGTTATGAGTGTGTGGAGCACTCAATCCAACATTCACATTTCCACACCACTAATTACCATCATCACAATGCAACATTCCATACCTGACATCATTTTCTTCCAACATACATAAAGACAAACAATTCTTTAGGAAATATTTATCAAGGATTAAAGATGTCAAACCAACAACAAATAAAATGTATTACTCTAGCATTAATATGACACAGAACCGCTTCCTTCAAAACCAATATTACCCAACATTGACTTGAATATAAATATATACAAATGAGCACTGGCAATGAATGTTGGAACACTCCCATAAATTCCAAATTGCTCCAGCATTAATACTGACCAAAAAAATATTTCCTCCAAGACTCAAGCCCACATGAACTTAGCATGGGCACCCATATATAATTGTAATTTCCCACTAACAATCAACTATTTAATTCTCTTGAATTTTCACCGAAGGAAGTTCAATGTTCCAATGCTCTCAATGTACTAAACCCACAATGATTCATACCAATCATTGTCACCATATGGACTTCACTAATGACTTGAAACTAATGGATCTTCTCAAACCTAAGTTGAACAACCTAATAACAATAGATCTTGAACCAAGAAATTTAGAAGCAAAATCCAAAATCCAAAAGCCCAAATATATATACAACATAGATACCATATACGAGTATAAGTTATTCACATTTTTCTTTTCAAAATATTCATAGTGGAACTTTGCATAAACTAGAGAAATGAGATGATTCACTTGGTTCTTTCTAATGATCCTTAGATAATTAAGTAACATGGAGATATCATCTTTGAGGGAAAATTTTAGGGGCTAAATTTCGCCTATTGGTCAATTTTCCATGTCTTTTTACAAAAAATATTTGTCAATTTCCATTTTATTTTCCCAAAATTCATAGCATAAAAGTATTTTACTCTAAAAATCGCCAAAATTTTCTAGAGACTATATAAAATCCTTTAAATGTTTTTACAAAAATATCGTCATACATTTTATGGTTGGCATTTTAAGAATTAGTAAAATTCGCAAAGATTTTTACACTTTAAGATAAATATAAATCTTTAAATTCCCCCTAATATTTCTTTATTTTAAATTCTCCATATATGAAACATATATTTAAGCACCATTCTCATATCAACCTATTCTAATTTCTCTATATTCATTAATTTCCTTCATATAAAATATACGAATGATGATCTATTTAATTATTATTCAGAATAAAAGATGTGTTGTTTGGGAGTAAAACATGCTAATAATATTGTCATGTATACGAATGATGATCTATTTAATTATTATTCAGAATAAAAGATGTGTTGTTTGGGAGTAAAACATGCTAATAATATTGTCATGTATAAATATAGGATACACATGTATAAATATAGGATACATATATAGGGTGAAATGTTCAAACAACTTAGAAGGTTAAAAAAAATATTAAAAATTTTATTATTGATTAAAGTTATATTTATTGGGTTTTAAGAGGTTTAATGTTTACATTAAATATTTAAAATTCAAATTTTATGTACAAATGTAATTTTTATTATTTGAAAAAGTTAATTTTTATTATTTGAAAAAGCTAAAGTCTGTATTTACACAACTTTTGGTTTTAAGAGATGTAAAATTTTAAATTAAATATTTAAATTCATATTACGTATATAGGTGTATATTTTCACTCTCATAAGAAGTGAATGTGTTTATTCGTAAAGTGCATAAATCATGCACACTTTCATCCCCACCCTCCCAAACATGAAGGAGTGCACATGTGCTCACCTTCATACCTACCTTCTCAGGGGTGAAAGTGTATACACGTGCACAAATGCACACCTTCAACCTTATAACAGTCGGTGAAGGTGTGCATTTTTACACATGATTTGAGCTTCAAATCAATTGCAATATGTATTTTATTTGTTGAGTTGGAAACGATAAAAAAAAATAACTTCAATTTACTAACTTGGGGTTATTGATATCTTTGCAGTAAATCAACTTTATCTTATTGTAAGTATTTATATCATGCCATATTTTCTCTTGAAACTTAGACCTGATAGAGATTTTAGTAATATTGAGATCTTGAACGACATCCTTGATCCGAATTGGATCCTCACCCAAAACATTTTGTAAATTTTCAATAAGTTTGTATTTTCTTTTAAATTTCATTTTGTCTTTTTTGGAAAAATTGGAAGGAGAAATTAACCATGTGACAGTTGGTCTTCCAAAGGCAGTGCATTAAAAGAATGAAGGCTATAGTGAAGAGGGAAATGGGGGGAGATGCAAGGAGAAAGAGTGAAGGATAGTAGCAGAAGTTAGAGCTCGAAGAGGGAAGCATGTTTGAGGTTGAGTGGACGAAGGAGTTAATGTGCATGTTCACTCTAAGTGAAGGAGTTTCTCAGCCATGGTCTGCTACAATTTTGGTCTTCACAGTGAGTAAAAATACACAGAGTCTGTGTAAATCTCACTCATTTGTAATATCTCTTGAGCATAATAAAAATGCCATTTAAATGTTGATATCTTTGAGTTAATGCATTATGTTCTTTGGGTATGTTTTCTATGAGTTATAGTGATCTATACATTCTCTGTTGAAGCCTATTTTCATTTTTCAGCCTGTAGCACATGTTCACATAATTTATTTTTGGTTGGATGTTTTTATTTTGCCCACTGGATGTACACATTGTTCCTTTTCTTGCTTGATGTTTTATCCTTTTCATGGGCATGTTGTTTACTACCTAGGAAAATTCAAAGACCCTTGGATGAATTTACAGACCCTCAGGCGTGTTCTCTACTTGAGCATTTTGTGTATTTCTTGGGAGAATTCAAAGACTCATAGGTGTGTTGTTTACTGTTTGGGCGAATTTAGAGACCCTTGGGCAAATTTACCTACCCTTGGGAATTTTGTTTACTGCTTGGGAGAATTTAGAGACCCCGTGATGTTTTTATCTAATGTTGTGTGCCTAAACTCGCCCCTGGTCATTTCCACCTAATGTCGAGTGCCTAAATTCACCCTGGGTATTTTTTCTCCATTGTTGGATGAATAAATCCATCCAATGAGCATCTTTCTTCATTGCTATGTTGTGTAAAAGATTCTTTGGTTAGCTAGTGTGAGTTTAGATTGATAGTTTTGGGTTATGTTTCGATATCATAACCAAACACACCCCCTTTCACATCTAAATCACTCAGTTGGAAATATGTGGAAGCATTTTCATTTATAAAAGCTTACACTCAAAATCATGATTGCAATTTCATAGTTTGTTCTATTATGTGCAACAAAAATAGAAATGCATTGAAATTTGACCAGAGCATTGAACCAAAATTGGACTAAGAAGCAAATTCATTATGCAGAAGCATCTGTGTTGATCAAACGGATAGGACATAGGCCCACCATTTACGGATCATATGGTATCAGAGAAAGTTCATTAGAGATATTCAAGAAGCTGCCATGGGAAAATCCTTGAACATGGATAAGTTGGAAGAGTTGAGAGATTTCAATAGGAAAACCCAAGAAGAAAGTCGGTATTAGAGATAGAGAGCAGATAAGCTGGAGAAAGAGCTTGCCAAGAACCAAGACTCCTTCACCACCATGAGGGTAGAATTAGACAGGAGTAGATTGTAGCTCTTGCAGTTGGGGGAGAAATTCATTGAGCTAGATAATTGACAAGAGGAGAGGTTCACTAAGATCACTGCTCACCTATACCATGATTTGGTAGCGAAGGAAGAGGCCTTGAAGAAGCCAGAAGCAGATTTCCAAGAGACCAAGCAAGACCCTTTGATTTCCATTACCGAAGCTAGAACTATGACATAGGAAAACATTGTAAAATCACCTTCCAAGACACTTGGTGACTTTGAGAATCACACTAGAGGCATTGGTTGCAAGCTCATGAGGAAAATGGGCTATGATGGCCAAGGGCTAAGCAAGGAAGACCAAGGGATTTCAATTCCCATTATAGCTCAGCAGAATCCCAAGCATGAATGCCTAGGATTCAATGGACAAGAAGCCATCACAAGTGCAGCTCAAACCACCTTCATCAAGGAAAGAGGAACCAGAAAAGAATCCATGTGCATCAAGCCACTCAAATTTGATATCATAAGCTTAGAAGAGGGCAACAAAGAGATGATTTTGCCATCCATATTTTCTCCAACTCTTGGGGGACCAAGCAACCAAGCTGGCAATCATTATCAAAGACTAAAAATGTATGGCTTAGATTGTTTTTGTTGCAAGAAAATGGGTCATAAGGATAGTGATTGTTGGGAAGGCCAAGCAGCCCATGCAAGAAATATTGCTAGTACTACAGATTGACTAGACATTGGGAGGCCAAATGTTGGAGGCTTCACCCAGAACTCCATCCTAAGAACCGGAAAACCAAGAAGAAATATTGGAGAGTCAAGGTCAAGGGGAAAGAGGATTTGTTGGAACTTGCACCCCAAGGAGCAATGGTATTCCAATAACCTATTGTAGCATTGAATGTCTTCTATATCCATGAGATGAACATTGGGGTTATGTCAAAGGTAGCCCCTACTCAACTCTTATCTTCCATCCTATAGCAGAGGCATCATTTCTTTGAGATTTGTAAAATTTTGCTTGATGATAGGAGCAGAAGAAGATCGAAGGAGTTGAAGCTTTTGGGGAGGTGAGATCCGAATTGGATTCTCACCCAAAACATTTTGTAAATTTGTAATAAGTTTGTGTAAGTCACCCAACCCCATAAGTACCTTTTTAAGGGATGGGGTATTAAAATTTAGCTTTTCCTTAACAATATAAAAGCCTCTCCTCGAGGGAACCATCGTCTTCTGCTCGTCAAGAGTTTTCCAATGACTATCACCAAGCTCTGGATCAAAAGTTATGGCCTTCCAAAGTTTAGAGATTTGTGGTAAAAGTCCATCTCACCACCACATGGCTCCACATCACTTGTACCATTCGACATGGCAGTGAATTTCCATGACACATCACCTCCTGGTGGTGACATGGTTGTTGGCATGTATGTTGACGTGGCGTCTGCCACCTGGCCATCAGGCCTTCGACTTATCGACCCCCTGACCATTTTCACGTAACCTTACCCAAAAACATCTAATCCTCGGCGTTCTGGTATACCAGGTCAATGAGCTATTGGCCCATCGGGCAATCATTCCATCCACATTTCGCATAGCCCAAAACACTTGATCCAGGGATGAGTTGGCATCCAGTACACGTGACCCTACCAAAACTCGCCACTTGGTTGAACCGTGACGCAAAATGTGGTTATCGGGATGTCTACCCACCTACCCATCAAATGTCTCATTTTCCCTTAACTTCAATCATCTGATATGGGCCTATCTGCAACCTCAGACATGTGGCGCTGCCACAACCAACCACTTGGCATGACATGTGGCCCTATCAGTTCCTACCACCTGGTGTGCCATGTGGCACTCCTATCATGTCATGGTCTTCCCCCCTCAAAGAGATAAATCACCACGACACTGGTCACACTCACCCCTAGACACATGGAAATCCCACGTGGGAAAATGTGGCATGCATGTCATCTTAGAGCGTGGGTTTGTCCATTCAAGTGTTGACACATGTCCATTCTGCATAGTTTGGGTAACGTCATCCTTGACGCTCCAATCTTACAAGAGATGGTCGGAACCCTTCTCGGGAACCTTGCCCCATCGGGGTACTGAACCACCAAGCTGTCAACTTCACTAGCACCTCATGCCTTCTGGAAAACTTCCCCAATACCCAATGTCCTAGGGAATCATCCCAACAGGATAGTGGGATACTCGGGCTCTCCAAAAAAAATAGCCACATGCAACAATCTCCTTGGATATGGTACTCCGGTACCTCGACGCGAGAACCCCTCATGAGCTTAGGTAATGGATCGATGGTCGAGATAGACCCACCTATCCAGATCAATGGCTCATATTTTTAAGGTTCTCGTTCAAAGGATTAAGCTCGACTGGGCCCACACTCACCTTGTCATCTAATCATGCATTATCATGTGTCATACTCGGACATGTGAGATGCCACATGGTCTTATTTCATCATCGTGACATCACCTTTCATGCACGCATTAAAGATCTAGAACCATGAATAGAACCTTGTTCACCGGATGTCCAGGTTCCAGCCTTTGCAAACAATGCAACATGTTGGTCTTCCAGGGGTCTGATATTTTAATACCTCTATGTATATCCCCTCTTGATATTCTACGAGATCGACAACCCCAATTACTCGGAACCAAGATATGACGAAATATATTTAGAGCATTAATCCAAAGGCCTCCATGTCTAACTGGGCCCACTCTCACCCTATGCAATCAAACGTTGACACACATCAATTATCACGCCACACTGGCTGCCATGTTGGCATCCTCGTCAACTGACAATGTCATACTCTCTCTCTCTCTCTCTCTCTCTCTCTCTCTCTCTCTCTCTCTCATGTTTGTTTATAACACAGGTATGGAACTCAGGGTTGGAACCCTGTCCCATTGGGGCACCGAGAGTACCGGGCTTCTTATCAAAACCCTCCAAATGAAATTCCCCAATGTTCAGGAATATGATCTCACCCTCGCGAAGGAGATCCATGGTGGAGTCTTCCCCCTTTCAAATCCAACAACTAAAAATTAAAGGCGTCCATCTCAGTGTTTCTTGCCCAACAAAGGCCCCACCTGGACTCATGCACCAATCAAGTACTGACAAGTGTCTCTCATCATGACACTGTGGCTACTTTGTTGGTAGAATCGTCATCGGGACATCACCTTTTTCTTTGTTTACGAGGGGAGGGTTGGAACCTTGATCTATCGGTTATCTAGTTTTGACCATTTGATAAGGCCTACTCCACAGGATCTCCCAATACTCTAAAGGTCTGACATGGGTATGGAACTCAGGGTTGGAACCCTGTCCCATTGGGGCACCGAGAGTACCGGGCTTCTTATCAAAACCCTCCAAATGAAATTCCCCAATGTTCAGGAATATGATCTCACCCTCGCGAAGGAGATCCATGGTGGAGTCTTCCCCCTTTCAAATCCAACAACTAAAAATTAAAGGCGTCCATCTCAGTGTTTCTTGCCCAACAAAGGCCCCACCTGGACTCATGCACCAATCAAGTACTGACAAGTGTCTCTCATCATGACACTGTGGCTACTTTGTTGGTAGAATCGTCATCGGGACATCACCTTTTTCTTTGTTTACGAGGGGAGGGTTGGAACCTTGATCTATCGGTTATCTAGTTTTGACCATTTGATAAGGCCTACTCCACAGGATCTCCCAATACTCTAAAGGTCTGACATGCCAACTACCCGATGCCTTCTCTTGGCTCCCATACATTTGGTATGATCATACAACTATGTCTTGAATCCTTCTTCGATCCAATGACTCCTAAGTTGCGTTGGTTATCATCGGGATTTGAGTAGTCTTATGGTATAAGTTTGGTCTTGGACCTCCCGCAACCCTTCTTCTGGTTGGTCTCAACAAACGAGGGATAATCTTGGAACTTAACCATCCCACCGTCTCTTCTAGACTCACTCTATCAGAGTTTATCACTATTTCCCTCGGCTTATGAGCCTCTGATGAAGACTTAGAGCCCTGGAAACCTTCCTTTCCCCGAAATAGAGAATATTTAGAGTTTAACGACCTTCTCTGGCCTCCTACACACAAGGTCTACAATTAGTTTACTACCCCTTTTAGGGAGAGTTCAGTGTTGCATCCCCCTCAGGAGTTATTATTTGTTTATGGATCTAGTTTCCTTTCTCTATGAGCCCAGTACTACATCATATATATATATATATACCTCTCATGCAAACAGAAAGTGTAAGCACATGTTCATTCTTTTTATCTCAGAACATTACAGGATGCTCAAAATATGTTGTGCAAGACCTGCACCATTCCTGTCATCCTACATTCATTCAAATGCAAGGATTTACCCATGAAACAAGCATAATTACTATGAGTGCATCACAAGTTACAAACATTCAGTTCATTTGTAGGCATGCACATTTAAGAGAAAATACAGACAACAATCATTTATTTTACTCTACACATTGAGCATGCAAATACTTATCTATTCAGTGAAAAAGTTAACCGGCCAACATTACAGGATGCTCAAAATATGTTGTGAAAGACCTGCACCATTCTTGTCATCCTACAGTCATTCAAATGCAAGGATTTACCCATGAAACAAGCATCATTACTATGAGTGTGTCACAAGTTACAAACATTCAGTTCATTTGCAGGCATGCACATTTAAGAGAAAATGCAGACAACAATCATTTATTTTACTCTACACATTGAGCATGCAAATACTTATCTATTCAGTGAAAAAGTTAACCGGCCAACTAATTGTGGGTGTTCACCTTTCCACCCAACCATAGGCTCAAATGCACTCATTATTATCATTTTTTCCACCCCCGTGCCAAGCCATGATACCTCCAGGGAATCTTTCTCAGACTCTCATGGAGATTGGTGTGTGAAGGTTACTCTCCTTCACCCTTCCTAGCTCGGACCTCTTTGAGGTTTACCAGATGCCTTTTCAACATCAATCTCATGGCCTTTCAACTCAGGTTGTGTTACCCTACAATGTATGTTGTTGGTTCTCTTCGCAACATTCCCCTTTCCTCGGGTCCTCTACATACCTCCCCTGGTATGCCCTCTTCTCTTGCTATATGTACTCGTGTGCTTCTCTTGAACGCCATGCCTTGGGAAGGTTCTCAACATGTCCCTTGTTTTATTTTGTCAGAAGAAATTCAGGTCAATCCAGAAAGACAAGGTGAAAGTACAATCCCCTCTAATTATCCATACTTGTATTCATTGAGGGAGGTTGGTTGTTCAACTACCTAGCTCTTCTCATTAACTGTTTTTCTTCATCTACAAGCTAGAGGAATTATGACCTTACTAATGCCTCTTGTGGTATCATGGCCAGTAAGTTTCAGGATTCACCCCATAGTCAGTTCGTTGGATTTTTAAATTAGCAGTAATATAATCATATTTACAAACTAGGGGAAACATGGGTATTAAAATCCCCTCCCCCTTAAAGAGACATTGTCCTTGGTGTTCTTTGAATCTCAACAACACCAACCATGTTCCCATATTTCAACTACTTTAGTGATGTTTCCCTTTTCTTGGTTTGGTGCTTTCCCGGACTCTTGGAATCTAGCACATGCCTACAACCATTTCAAACAGTAAGCATATTAATCACAATTTCATACAAAAGCATTTTATTGTGGTTCATAATTCAAGAGGAAAGCTTTTTATATCAGCAAAATACTTTATAGACTTTCCCACACAAGAAGAGTTTTATAGACTTCTTTGAGTCTTACAATCGAGGCATCCCTTTGGCTTGCTCCGCCAAGACGTCCCTCTGGCCCATGTTACCACAACACAACAAATCATAGGGTTCCCATGTCACAACAATAACATTTTTCCATGCTTTCCAGCTTGATAACCATCATTTGTCCCTTCAGGATAGATCTGTAATCTCATCTATATCTCATGCATACAATTATTCGTGAGATACCATCATTAGTTTTCAATCGAACTTTTCAATATGTTGTCCATAGATTTTAAATTTCATTTGTCAATTGTTCAAATATATTCTATACATGAACTAGATTTCTACAAGCCTGAGACTTCTTTCTCATTGCAGTTTGGCTCTTTTATAACTAGCAAGAATTGGTCTTCCTTATGGGATTACATTGTTTCCATATCCAACACCATATTTCCTGCAATTTCAATATTCACACAACCAAACAAATTGTTACTTTCTCATGATCATCACATTTCCATTACACATTTATAATTGTTCACTACCAATTCGTAAAATTGTGTCTTACTAACAATTAAATCACCTCTATAAATCTATTCACTGATACAAGGTAAAAAGGAGTTATCATTTCTTACACATGCATTATATTCAACATACCCATCTTTTCAAAATGCAATCAATTTTCATATACCACTAAACCATTGTGTCAATGTCCATGGCCACATTTACACACAATGCACCCTTGCATTGATTTCAGATTACCATATTCTATGTTAAACACTCTTCCATGGTGCATTGGAACTCGTCCAACCTTTCACCACATGGCTCATTAATTCATATTCATTAATCAACAGAAATTTGTTTCTTGCTTTGAGCTAATCACAATATCAAATCAACATAAATTATATGAAATTAAAACATCATATGAATGCAATCAAGCATTCTTTCTTCACCAATAACCAAGGTGCCAATACTCATGGCCACCTAATTCTCTCTTTACCATTCTTCAACTATGGTAGTATGTTGGAAGATCCTTCTTCCATAATGGGCAGTCCTATACCTACCCACTCATGCAAACATGCATTTCCTCAATGCATTAACCAAGGTGGTGTTTATGAGCACTTATGTTCATAACCATTCATTATTAATTAATACAGTCATGGCACATTTATTCAAGAATTTTCATGCAAAGATTTTATTTATCCTTGGCTGCCAGAGGTTCCTCCCTCTATCCTTCAGGTTCTTCTCTCTTGAATCTTACCCTGCTTGGGTATTAATGGCACACAACAATACATTAAAGTCGCATGCATATCATAAACTATATATAAGACGTTTCAGAAGGGATTCTTACCCAATCCCTTTCAAACCTCATGATACATAGGCATGAATTCTTTATACATGTCCTAACTTCCAGCACCCCTTTCTGACTTTACCTCATCAGTTGTGCTTCATGGGGACTTCCAAAGTCCCTTCATTAATTCTTTCAACAACAACCTTCTTGCATTCTTCCTCTATGTGATGTTGTCTACCATTGGCAATTGTTCTTCCTTAACAACTCCAATCCTTTCTTGGAATATAACATGCATCTTCACATTTAAAATTATATCAATTGTCATGTTAAATAAAAATGCAAGTATCGTAACATTTAATTTAGAAAAAAAAAATAGATATGTTCTAACATATCAGTATGCACCCTATCACATTACTCATCAATGTGTTTACTAGTGCAATTGCAATCAAATGTTCAATTGTCTCTATAGTCCTGCAACCATCATTATTTTTATGTCTTAAGCATTCCTACATGACAACATATCATTTTTTTCATCCCAGATAAACATTGTAGTCAATCAAGAAAGGAGTTAAGGTACTTTCCCTTTTTCCAACTCTTCCTACACAATCTGGAATTTTCATCTTAAATGAACCATTCCAAAGGCCTCTCTTCTTTTACTCAACAAATCTTAACCAAGCTCATTCATTTAACATTTTCATTAAATTATTTTCACTAATTGCAATTGTTTTCAAAGATATTCTTTTATGGCATACAACTCTCATAAGAAGATCAAAGTTTTAGAATGAGAAAAGTGTTCCTCATTTTCTCCTTATTTGTTTTTTACAATATATCCCTTTTGGGATCTTCCTGTACTATTCCTTGAGCATTTTCAGTCAAGTTTATCTTGACCTTTCTTGTATGTAACAAATACTACAACATCGAAATTAGCTCATAATTTAATTATGAGTCAGTGCATTCTGCACATTTACTAAATAGAATCAGGATTGTCAAGGTCCTTTCATATGCAAGTATTCCACTCACACATTATGTTTTAAAATGTAATCCATGATTCTTATATAAATAGGCTTGCAGCCCACTATCTAATTTCCAGTAGTCGTCAATGTTATGACTATGTTCTCCTGACATAGCCCTTTACCCAGTTCCACCACATGGAACTTCTTTCAGCATGCACTTTTCCTTGTTGCATATTCCTCACTTTCTGAGGTAACCTCAACTCTAAGTTAGTCTGAGCTTCATAATATCACAGATTTACCCAATATTCCATGAGGAATATAGACATGCACCCTTAGAAGGATTTCTAGTTTACACATTCACACAGGCACATTTATTTAGAATTCATTTTATTCATGATTTCTCACAATCATTTACATGCAGTTCTCAAAGGCATATTCATTTTCCTTCTATAACAAAAATAGAGCACTCTTGCTCATTTCCGTTTCAACATTTTATGCTAGCTCTTTATGAGGAATGGAGCACACCCTCCTCAAGCTATTATTCAAACAAATCAAACAGACTTCTTAAAACGGAGTCAGCTATGTATCCATAGCATTATCCAATCCGGGAAAGTGCAAATCTTGCCTCACATCTCACTTATTCAGGTAGTCATATTATGCCTTCAAGCATGTATGTGTGTGTGTGTGTGTGCATTACTTACACATTTTTATATGATTCATTCATATCTATCTAATCTTAATATCAGTCTTCTTTGAAGAGAAATTACATCCATCCACATGACCAGTCTCACAGACATAAACATACTTGTGTTTCCCTCTCTCACGAAAACAACGATCAAGAACTACTCTTTCCCAACTGCTATAAAAGAATTTAAGATTCAAACATACAACTAAGTAATTTACAACATTACCCAGGGTAGTAAAATGCCCAAATCCAACTTCCTTTCATGTCTCAGTTCAATTCTTGTTCACCAAGCCTCTACAAAGGGAATCCTTTCTTAGACTCCCTCTCACTACCACTTGAGCCTACCAAGTGATCTAGAATATTTTTATCGATGACTTATTAAAAGAATTGCATTAAAGAGTGTAAATGAAAGCTTATGTGCAACATCATTAAAGAGGGAATAATCATGGAGCAAAGATGGGAAGGAGAGAAATAACACAAGACATGATAATGGAGTTCGTCCCAAGAATGGACGACATCTTCGAGCTCGCTTCGAAGTGGAGAGGATTTATATTATTCTCAACAATAAAATTGGCATAAATACATCATTATACCTCAAGTATAAAACTGGCCTTCATATATGTTTCCCAAATGCAAAAACAGACATCACCGGTGGACTCGTGGCGAGAATACATACAGAAATGACTATCAAATCATGAAATTTTGACATTGTTCATCCCAGGCCCCTCCTGGGCTCTTTGCCTTGTAAAGCGTGCCACTAGCATGTAATAATGCTCCTTCTTTGCACACAAATATGTGTTGTACTGTGTTGGGCATGGATCCCCAAGCTCTGGAAAAAGGATTGGTTTAAAACAAATCTTGTCGGCGTAATTTACCAAGTCTCGCCCATGGTCCATTGGTAACAAAGGTTAATAAAAGAATTTGTTAAGGGGGAGACCCAAGGTCAAACCCATGGGCTCCTCCCTTTTGGAATATAGTTATAACACATATTTTTAATATATTTTAACACTATATTAATGTATAACCCTTGAACCTTCATCATATTTAACTCATGATTTGATGTATGCACAGATCTCATTTTTAAATGGTCGTCGGATTTATGGTAGGCACCCGGATTTTGTGGATATGTCGAATATGTGGGTCGTTGGTCAGGTCGGCCGCCAGGTCCATCGTTGGCCA
>SNQJ01S0028066.1:35287-53666 GCA_010110895.2 Picea sitchensis | reverse complement strand
CTTCGAGATTATGACTTTTGGAAAGCTTTCCTTCTTTCATTTTCTTCGGGAATAAGAACTAGTTCTGCTACTAGAAGATCCCTCTGAGTCGCCAGTTTCCTTTCCAGAGGAATTGTTCGATGCTTGTCCCTTATCTCTGGGGTGGACCTTTCTTGAGGTGCTCTTCCCAGTGTGGCCACTTAAAAGACCATGTTTATGTATCTCAGGTGGACTTCAAATTTTCTTTGTCTGTCGTCGGTCCGCGTGGCTGGTGTCAGGTCCATGTTGCAATTGTCTTTGTATGTCGAATAAACTCTGCAGCAAGACTGCATTAATTTCCATTTGGTTCTCTTCCTCTTTTATAAACCTCTCATTGTCGGCCTTGCAGCTCTGTAGTTCGACCATGAGGCTCCTCACAGTCTTAGCTAGATCTAGAGGGGTCTCTACCGCCCTCCTTTCATCAGACTCTTCGTCTCTATTGTGGGAGCCATCTCCCACTTCATGGTGCATCACCATTCTATGCGTCTGCAGTTTCCCGTGGTTGATCGTCCTCTTGTGTGCAGGAAAAACACTTGTTGTTAGTCAATATTTATATTCATTCATAACCAGCGCATAATTCATATTTTTCAAATGCATACACACAATAGGAATTTTCATTCTTAGCTTAGACTTTTGATAAAGGGGGTTAAGATAGAGGGTTACTACTTTTAAGAGTACTTCAAATGGAGTTTATGTGCAACTCGTTCATGAGCCCAAGTAGGCCAAGTGTTGTAACCATGCTCTGATACCAATTTGTCACACACCCACTATGACAACTAAGATTTTTTTGGTATTTTCTTCGAGGGACAAAATCCCTGAATTTCTACGGGGCCTAGTGCAAACCATCCCTTCCCTTATCCTCCTCCATGTGATTGTTGGCTAGGACCACAGGCCTTACCAAAAAGGCACTTCTAGTTTTCGCGTTTCGGGATTTCTGTGTGTGAGCTCTCCCCGGCTCCCTGTCCCTTGAAATGCCAAAACCCGAAATGGGGTTAACGAGCTCCTTGGCTCCCCTTTTTCCTACTCCATGCGACCACCTCCGTGAACATGCGCTAACGCCAAATGGAACTACCGAAACTCGGCTTTCAAGATTTTTGTTGCATGGAACCCTTGTTCCTTCAATCCCCGAAAGCCCGGTATCATCCGGATCTACGGTCCAGATCGTCGACTTGATCAATGGCTCGGATTAAATCCCGACATTCTAGCTTTTGGGATTCTGGCGGGGTCTTCACTCCTATTTCTCCGATGTCCAGAACCCCGGTGGCTTTAGATCTTCGCCATACGTCCTCTACAAATGGACGGTCCAAATCCTTTCGGGACTCCTCCTTTCTACCACATGACCATGTCCTATGACCTAGGGCTCATCCACAGAGCACGTTGGGGTTTCCTATACCGGAATTTTGCGACTTGCGAAAATGAGGGATCTTGCCCTCTGGTTTCCCGGGTGCCGAAACGCCGAAACTTATTCACGCTAAACTGATGGTCCAGATCACTCATGGATCAACGACCACGATCACGTTGTGATTTCATGAATCATGAGTTCATGTAGTCCTACCCTTTGACCACTCCAAGTCGCGAGTCAACGAAATTCTACCCGACTGCCACGTGTCTTGGATCCCATCGCTACTTGCGAAGGCTGAAGGGGTCAAGGTGTTAACGCTTGCGCTCCTCCTCTAGATCCATCGGTCTTGACAGATCTGGGGTATTTCTGAAAGGATTCTGATTGTTCGTCTACCAAACGATGGGGTATTCTATTTCGATAATTGGACTCGCTATCCTTTCTGAGCTTGAATCACGAGATTCAACCTCTCGGGCCTTCGAACTCCCACGACTTCGAAACTTGAGAGAACTACTCTTTCTTGTACAAAGTTTCCAGACTCAGATTACATGATCCTTCTGAGGGTTCTTGGGTAATTATCCCTAGGCTTGGTGACCTGACTGAAAATCCTTCCTAATTTGTCGAGCTATGAACTCTGTGACAGGGGTAAAGTAAACTCGTGGGTTTACCATAACGATATTCTTTTCAAGGAACTCACTTCGAATCTAGAATACGAGGAAACTTCCTGGGAGAAGGTGCCTTCGGGAAATTAAACCAGGACATAGCACGAGTCAAGTAGATGGGACAATTCTCAAGAGAACGGACTCATATTATGAACTTATTCATTATATACATAAACCGATTATGGTCATATAAGTATAAGCATGCATCCATTATTTCCAATCAAAACACAAGGCAAACACTTCTATACAGAAACCATTATTTCCAATCAAAATACAAGACATAACACTTATCAGAAACACCAGACATGATGCGACTACTGAGAGGGGTGCTCGTTTCCACCCAACCATAGGCTCAATGACTCCAGATGGATTTACAACTAGCCACCCCCGAGCTAGACCACGATGCTTTGAGATTCAGTCTCCTACTTCCAGCTCAACGGAAGTCAAGGATTAAGGTTAATCTCTTTCTCCTTTGTTCAGAACTCCCTATATTTCCAAAGTTCCTCCACTTTTTCTTCCGTGATCCCTGTCGCGCGTGTTCTCTCCTCTCCCCCCCCCCACACTTCCTTTCTTACCTTTTTCTGCAAGATTGTGTGTGGCGCAAATTCCCCCATCTGTGGTCTGGTCTGATAGCTTCTACGGATGGACAGTTCACTGCCATTCCCTCATTAACTCTTGAGGAGCCTCCCCACCTACCATCCTGGCGGGTAATTCATTCCAGGGTCAGAGAGTTACTTTGGTCTTTGAGTAAGTAAAAACCAGTATGGTATTGGTTCGTTGGAAGTTAATGCAACCATTCCAGGTCCCTTCCACCACCTCTCATTAGCCATTGTGGTCTCTTTTAGCACATCCCCCTCCCAGCAGTCATGCAACACATATTCATAACATAATTTACATTCATCGGCCTTTTATACAAAAGTCCATCAAATCAAACATTCACATCTTTGAGTTTGCCATAGTTCTTGGCCAATATAGTTATTTTTACAGACTGGAGGAAACAGGGTGTTACAGCACACTCACCCCTGGACACGTGGGCTGACCTGGCATGCACTTCATCGTAGAGTGTGGATTCTTCCATTCAGGTGCTGACACCTATCCACTATGCATAGATTGAGTGATGTTGTCCTTTTCCGCTCCAAGCTTACGAGAGATGGTTGGAACCCTTCCTGGGAACCTCATGCCTTATGGTAGACTTCCTCGATACCTGATGTCCCGGGGCATCAACCCACTGGGATACCGAGATATCAGGGCTCTCCCACAAAAGGAGCCACACACAATAATATCTCGAGGTCCGGCCCTCCGATACCCCGTCGCGATACCCCCTCTGGAGCTTAGGTAATGGATTGACGGTCGATATCGACCCACCTCTCCAGATTGATGACTTAGATTTTTAAGGCGCTCGTTCAAAATATTAATACCGTCTGGGCCCACACTCGCCTCGTCATCCAATCATGCATTAGCATGTGTCATACCCTCACACGTGAGCTGCCACATGGTCCTATTTCATCATCGTGACGTCACCTTCCCCATGCACATCAAAGGTCTAGAACCAGGGCTAGAACCATGTTCACTGGATGTCAAGGTTTTAGCCTTTGCAAATAATGAAACTTTTTGGTCTTCTGGGGGACCGGTATTCTAGTACCCCGATGTAGAGCCCTTCCTAAATTTCTATGAGATAGAAAACCCCAATCACTCGACACCAAGATCCGACGACTGATATTTAGAGCGTTAAGACAAAGACCTCCACGTCTAACTAGGCCCACTCTCGCCTTGTGCAATCAAACGTCGACACATGTTGATTATCTTGCCACATAGGATGCCATGTTGGCATCCTCATCAACTAACAACGTCATATTCTCTCTCTCTCTCTCTCTCTCTCTCTCTCTCTCTCCTTGTGCTTGTTTATAGCACAGGTATGGAACCTGGGGTTGGAACTATGTCTCGTCGGGGCACTAGGAGTACCAAGCTTCCTATCAAAACCCTCCAAATGAAATTCCCCGGTCATCTGGGATACGATATCACTCTCGTGACAGAGATCCACGATGGAGATATACCCCCTTGTGAACCCAACAACTGAAAATTAAAGGCACCCATCTCAATGTTTCACGTCCAATAAAGGTCCCACCTAGACTCATGAACCAATCAGGTACTAACAAGTGTCTCTCCTCGTGACACAATGGCTTCCCTATTGGCACAACCCGTCATTGTGACATCACCTTTTTCTTCGTTTACGAGGGGAGGGTTGGAACCTTTCCCGTGGGAACCTTGATCTATTGGTTATCAATTTTCGTCCATTTGACAAGGCCTACCCTGCAGGATCTCTCGATACTTCGAGGGTCCAACATCTCGACTACCCAATGCCTTCTACTGGGTCCCATGCACCCAGTATGATTGGATGGCTATGACTCAAATCCCTCGTCGATCCAATGGCTCCTGAGTCGCGTTGGTTATCATTGTGATTGAGCGGGATTATGGTTTGAACTTGTGTAACATCCCAATTACATTAATTAATGATCATAATTAATTAAGGTAAATCAATTCATTAATGTACTGAAAGTAAATTTGTTTAATCATCAATCTATCTAAGTAAATTAGTTATTGAAATAATTATATTTTATCATTCTATTTAGTTATTATTTTGAGTTAAGTGATGTAACAAAAAAGGGGAGGGGATTATTTTATTTTATTAAAGGTAGGTAAAGAATTAATGACAAAAGATAAGGCAGATGGGAAATATTTAATGGGGGGAAGGATTTGAGAGAGAAGGATAAGGAAGAGGGGGTTGGAGTTGGAGAAGGGCATATTTTTATTGGGAGGGGAAGGATAAACCAGAAGAGGGAAAGGGGAAGGAGGAAGAATTTCTTTGGGGGTTTTTACTAGTGGACTAGGTTGTTGGGATTTTGGGCTCGGGGGCCAGGAAATCTGATTTCCTAGAGCTAGGGAGTCGGAGAGCCTCCGTTCCTAGATGGCTAGGAGGAAACAATTCCAGGCACTCAACAACAAGAGAAAGCAGACAACAACAACCTAGACAACCTTTTTCTTCAAGAGGTATATTATAAATTATCTTTGCTTGAATTAAATTTCACTATGTATTCATGAAAGTGATGTCATGTAATTGATTATGGTTTTATTGTCTTTTAAAAAACAAAGAGAGAGAGAACTTAGATTTCAGACTTTGTGAAATTAGATTGTCAACCAGAATATAACTTCAAAGTTTAACTATGAATCCATGGGAAGGGCTTTACATTTGGACGTCCTGCAACCCTTCTTCTGGTTGGTCTCGACAAATGAGGGATAATCTCGGGACTTGAACATCCCATTGTCTCTTCCAAACTCGCTCTACCATAGTTTATCACTATTTCCCTTGGCTCATGAGCCTATGATGAAGTCTTAGAGCCCTAGAAACCTTCCTTTCCCCAAAACATGGAATATTCATAGTTTAACGACCTTCTCTGGCCTCCTACACACATGGTCTACAAATAGTTTATTATCCCTTTTAGGGAGGGCTCAGTTTTGCATCCCCCTCATGATTTATTATTTGTTTCATATGGATCTGGTCTCCTTTCTCTGGGAGACCAGTACTACAACACACACACGCACACACACACACACACGCACACACCTTTACCCCTCGTGTGGTTTGGAGCAGTTTAGTTTATTATTTATTTAGTTTAGTTTATTTATTCCAAAAACAATGCAGCAACAAAGTTCACAACCATATAGAACCACTTAATAACAAGTGTTTTTAAATAACCGTTTGGTCATTTTTAAATAAAATCCTCGTATACATGTTAGGCAAAATAAGAGGCATGTTGGGAATCAAAATAATATGCATGTTAGGAAAAATAATAAGCATGTTAAGCATGTTAGGCAAAATAATAAGCATGTTAGGAATCAAAATAATAAGCATGTTAGGCAAAATAATATACATGTTGGGAATCAATTCTTGATTAATATTAATAAATTATCGTCATTCATGACTAAATCACTACCCAATAAATAAGATTAGCAAAACTTTTTTTCGCGTGTTCTCATTCAATGTGGATGCTAAGGAGTCTGGGAGAGAATATCATCACGTGGAGAGCCAATTTAGTGTTAGTGCCACTACGTGTAGTTGGATACATATGATCATATATTTTAAGGTGAAACTGTTGTTTTAGTTGTGTTTGTGGACATCGTTCTGAGAGTTGAGATTTCTTTTGAAAAACTGTATCTGCTGACTGTATACATCATTTTTTTAAAGTCAATGTATAATTCAAAATCAAAAGATCCAAAAACACCAAACCAGTTTCACATGGATTTAGAAGGGAAGTCTAAATAATGGGTTCTAGTTTCTATGGCTATAAATAACTCTCACAGATTCCTGACTCTCCTTATCTGTGACTAACAACCTGCATCAAGTTTTCTTGAGGTATTTCTGCTTGTTTGAATTTGGCCACTTCATTAAGGTAAGGTAAGCAACATCGTTTAATTTAGTAAAAATTCTGTATATAGTCTCCTGCATATGATACTTATATTGTTATCTATGACTTTAGATTTTTTTATTTATCCAAGGTTTTAAGATGGCCCTGCCATTCCAAGTCCCCCATTGTTTTTTCTTTATTTGGGCTGTTCAATCATAAAGTTTTTAGGTACTTTAAGGCCTAATAAACTGTTCTCTGTTGAAGTTGTTTTATTCAAGAGGGATTATGGGTATCTCGAGAAATAGAAATCTAGCCCTGAGCTCAAATTTCAGCGACTGCAACTCTGTTTTCTCACACTGAGGAATCGTACTTCAAAGAATTTTATCGGAAGGTTTAGAAACGATACTGTGGCGTTGGTTTTTGAAATTGTTTGCAGTTTTTCTTCGTTCGGGCCATTGAATTCAGAGTGTTTTGGGTTTGTGCAGGGCCGAATTCATAACAATGGAGGGATCAGTGCTGCCATGCAAACGGTCCTATGAGGAAGCACAGGGTGGAATCTGTAAGAAAAACAAAGCTATGAACAAATGGGTTGGTCCAGCCCAAGGCCTGGCTAATGCCCGCCATGAATTTGGCGAGCATGGAGGTGTGAACATGTCCATAGAAGCCTCGGCTACCTTTACGGTCATGAAGCCTGAGACTATGAAAAGGATGTTCAGTGGAGAGCTTGGCCCGGAACGTGATTTCTTCATATACAGCAGGCATTTCAATCCAACTGTGTTGAATTTGGGGAGGCAGATGGCTGCTTTGGAGGGGACTGAAGCGGCCTACTGTACTTCTAGCGGTATGTCTGCAATATCCTCTGTTTTATTACAGCTGTGTAGTCATGGAGACCATATTGTGGCCTCTAGGTGTCTGTATGGAGGCAGCCATGCACTGTTAGCACAGTTTCTCCCAAGGGCCTGTGGAGTTTCCACAACTTTTGTCGATATACACAGGCTTGAAGATGTGAAAAATGCCATAACACCATCTACAAAGGTTTTATACTTTGAGTCCATGTCAAACCCAACTCTGGCAGTTGCAGACATACCATCTCTGTCTTCCATTGCCCATGAGAAAAATGTCAAGGTGGTGGTTGATAACACCTTTTCCCCCATGATCTTATCTCCTGCAAAACTTGGTGCTGATGTTGTTATTCACAGCATTTCAAAATATATCAGTGGGGCTGCTGATGTTATTGCAGGAGCGATATGTGGGTCTACAGAGCTGATAAATTCGATGATGGATCTTCATCAGGGAGCCTTGATGCTCTTGGGGCCGACAATGAATCCGAAAGTGGCATTTGAGATCTCTGGGAGGCTTCCCCACTTGGGATTAAGGATGAAGGAACATTTTCATAGAGCATATACATATGCAAGCAAAATGAGGAAATTGGGAGTAAAAGTTATTTATCCTGGCCTTGAAGATCATCCTCAGTATGCCCTTTTGAATTCCATGATGAACAGTGGGTTTGGGTATGGAGGGATGCTGTGTGTGGACATGGAGACTGAGGAGAGGGCCAACAAGTTCATGAACCACCTGCAGAATTATACACAGTTTGGGCTGATGGCAGTGAGCTTGGGATACTATGAGACATTGATGTCATGCTCTGGTAGCAGCACTAGCAGTGAGATGAATGAGGAAGAAAAGGATTTGGCTGGGATCTCACCAGGTTTGATTAGGATGTCGATCGGTTACAGTGGGACTCTTGAGCAGAGATGGAGCCAATTTGAGAATGCCCTTACCAGTATGACCGAAGTGCTGCCTTCTAAGCAAATGTAGATGCAACTGTAGTTTTTAATCATCACTGCTAATCTGTAATAAGTGTTCTGTTTGCCACAGTTAGACAGATTAATTGTCCCAGTGTTGTTTCTCTGTACATATCCTCTTATCACTGTTTCTTCTGCTTTGTTTGTAATATATGAAGCACATGATACCTGACATGATGAAAATACAATCTCTGTACATATTTTCTATCTTATCACTGTTCTTTTCTTTGTCTGTTGTCTTGTAACATAGGAAGCACATGATTCCTGATAGTCTGAAAGTATAGATTATATCATTCAACTGTTATGGATCTCTTGATAATGACAAGGTAAGAAATTTGTTTCTTCAAGATAAATGTGTTTATGGAATACTTTTTGAACTTCACATCCAAACCTGGAATATAATTGAAGGTCCAACATGCTTGGAGAATAAATATATCGAATATGCACACAGTATGGTTTGGTGATGCTGGAGTGGTATCCTCAGAAGACATGTCTGGAAAAAACAATACCAAAAGATTACACACTTTCGTTTTAGATATGGTGGAGTTTTTGTCCATTCGACACCATGTTACATGAGAAATGATTGAAACGTTTGGGGGCATAAAAGGAAAATGACACTCAACAGAATAGAGAAGCCTAAAAATGATTTTATATTCAGTGCACCAAAGAGACAGATGGTGACAGCGCTTCTTGGAAGATGATGCCCGGGCTCGTCAAGTATGACGTTATTGTTGATGACTGGTTTTCCCATTAAGACTGGGGAGATGAACTCCATCACTCGAATGCCTTTATCAAATTGTATTATCAAATCATGACGATGAGAAAAACCTTTGGAAATTTCTAGGACACGTGATTGTTTAAATTTCATTGTTGCCACTAGCATTATGGATATATTTTCTAACTTCACCATCCCTATAACCAATACTTTTAAAGACTTTCGACAAAGGTCTATCGATGTGATCTTTATCCGGAATCTTGAAAGCTCTCGTAGTTAAGGTGTTGATGATACCCATTCTTTGAACAAGTTATGGTGATGTTGGTGATGCGGCATGTAAGTATCCTTTTGTGTGAATGTAAGTATCCTTTTGTGTGAATTTTTTTCTTAAAAACTTGATGTAACACGGTCTCATCAATTCTTTGTTTAACTAGCATGTAAGGTCTTCCACGACAACCACCCAGTGCAAACACTCATTCGGTAGATCCGATGACGGAATAGATGAAGAGCACAAGGAAAGAAGCGATCGGTTGGACGAACAAAGACATTTGAGTGTGGGAAAGAGCACCTTGGGCACACGATGGTGATGTGCGACACCAAGGGGGCACACACCTTACTTGCTTTATAACGATTGACAGAGACTTGGGTTGCATTTGGGAAAAAACATGTGATCCATGTGGATATCAGTGGCCACCCACCTTTTCCAACTGGCTCAAAACAATTTTCTGACAATTTTGGTAATTTACTATTTTTAGCAGTTTTTAACTTTCGGAGCCATTTTGAGGGCTTAAATGAAGGTTTTTCGAGATCGAGTTTCTCAATGATAATTGATGAATTTGATTGAGCCCAAAAAATGAATCTCCTCGACGATACGTTTCCAACAGCTATCGTGCGCCCCAAACAGAGATCGTATGCAAAAGTTACGCCCCCGGGAAGTTGATACACCAAACTAGCCAAAACGGGGTCCACAAAATTGTTGGTTTTTCATCTTCCAGGGTTAAGGTTTTGGATTTTCTTTATGATAAAAAGGCCTTTGGAGCCTCATTGTAAAATCATCTTCTTGCGAATGCGAGTAGCAGACACATATCTTCTCAGAGATAAGTTGTCACCATTCTAGCAAGTCTTTCACTCTGTATTTTTACTGTCTTTGTACATTTTCGCTCATTAATAGAAAATTGTGGATTATTGTATCTCTATGTTTATGGTTGCATCTCTAATACATTTATGTTATATTATTGGATATCTGATATATTTTTGTACATTGCTTTATTATATCTCCACTCTCATTTTGTGCTGAAAATAATCTGGATCAGTAGTATCAGAGGAGGTTGCTCTTGATCGTTTTTCAGTGCATGTCCCTGACGAGGTTCGAGTATAGCAAGTTGGGTATCGAGCTTGTCTCTCTTGACGACAATCGCTCTCGTATGCCCAAGAAACCCTCCATGGAGGAAGAAAAGAAAAATCACAGAGCAACCAATTCTATTAATCTGTTGTTTGAGTAAGCTCTCACGCAACAGAGGGACGAAATGATGGAGAATTTTTCTTACATCCTTCAATGTCTGTCGATAACAACAAGTGTGTCTTCATCAAGCGACCACTTTGGAGGCACCTCGCCTTTCAAGGTACAAGTTAATTTTGATATTCTCATATTTGAATGACAGATAGATGTGAATGCCCTAGACAAATGGTTAAATCTGCTAGAAGGTTATTTCTTTGTTCATAATTTCTCCTACAGGGAAAAGATTACCTTCGCACTCCTTAAGACTCTCCCTCATGTCAAACATTGGTGGGAACCTTATTGGGAGCAAAGTTCCATAGAGGAGTCTGGAATATATGGGATCGAGCCCACTTGGGATTTTTTGTGGATGCGAAAAAGGAACAGTATTACTCTGTTGGCAACTATGAAGACCAGGACATGAGATGGACCACACTGTGGAAAGAGAGTGGCCAAGCAGTTCCAGAATTCACCAATACCTTCCATACCTTGTGCATCAAGTTGGGTATCAAAGACACTGAACGACATTTGGTTCTGAAATACTGTGGGGCTCTACACAGATACATCCAAACTGAAATGGATTTTCTAGACATCTCATCACTCGGTGCTGCTTATCGATATGTTGTTAAAATTGAGCAGAAATTTAGGCAACAGAACAAACGGAAGTTTGGGTCTGCAAATCCGCAAAAACCCAAGTATGATAAATACGTCCCTAACAAATAGTCCCCCGAAAACTAGTCCAAGCCACAGGAAAAGAAGGGTCACAGAAAGACGAAGGACACTGGAAAATGGTGTGATTTCCACAAAAGTCCCTGCCACAACACTGATGAATGTCGCTCAAAACAGTCATTGGTGGTCGAGATCAAAGACAAAGAGCCTAACCCTGATTTGGAATCTGATTCAGAAAATACTGATAGAAGATAGATCATCGACGCAGACCCCATTGCTATTGTCGTGACCACAACAATTCAACCAGAAGAACCAACGGATCTTGAAGAGGGGGAGCACATTTTTCATTCACAGATGTGGTTGAAGGGGACCCCACTGCATTTTATTGTTGATAGCAGAAGCCAAAAGAACCTCATCTCAGTAGAGGTCATCAAACAGTTGGGATTGTTGACAACACTACACCCGCAACCATACAACATCGGGTGTCTTCGCCAGGGACGAGATCTTTGTGTCAGCCAACAGTGTTGATTGTCATACAACATCCAGCCCTTCAAGGATGAGGTATTATGTGATGTTGCCCCACTAGATGTTTGTGATGTTCTCTTGGGCCATCCATATATGTGGAATCTCCATGATATCTATGAGTCTCGACCCCGTAGTGTCATTGTTACTTTGGGGGGTCATCTTCACAGGATACCAGAGTTAGTTCCAACTACTTTCCCACCTAAACAATGCCGCAATGTAGTATCTCATACTACAAAATTTAGCTTCTTCACAATCTGTTCAAAAGGTGAATGAAAGGATACTGCAACCACTATAGCCTCGACCCAAGCATCTTTTATCCAACAGGATCAGGTTGGCAATATTGCAGCAAAGCGCAAAGATTCCTTCTGCACATAATCGTCTCATGTAGCCCGGCTGGTTAAAAAGATTCAACCCCACCAGCAACAGGTTTGTGATAGCCTTCCACAAACCAAGTAGTGCAACGTCTCCAGCAAGGCAAACAACTCACCAAGATGCAAATTCAACAAACGTTTTTCTCTCTCCCTCAGGCACTCAATGCAATGGAGACCATTGTTTCCTAAGGAGGGAGAATTGATCCAGGTGAATATTGGTGGCCACCCACTTTTTCCAACCGGCTCAAAACAATTTTATGGCAATTTTGGTAATTTACTATGTTTAGCAGTTTTTAACTTCCGGGGCCATTTTGAGGGCCTAAATGAAGGTTTTTCAGGATTGAGCTTCTCAATGATAGCCAAAGGCTTTGATTGAGCCCCCAAAATGAATCTCTTCGACGATACCTTTCCAACGAGCTATCGTGCGCCCAAAATGGAGATCGTATGCCAAAGTTACACCCCCAGGAAGTTGATACACCAAACTACCCAAAACAAGGTCCACAAAACTGTTGGTTTTTCATCTTCCGGGGTTAGGGTTTCAGATTTTCTTTATGATAAAAAGGCCTTTGGAGCATCATTGTAAAATCATCTTCTTGCAAATGCGAGCAGTGGACACATCTCTTCTCAGAGATAAGCTGCCACCATTCTAGCAAGTCTTTCACTCTGTATTTTTACAGTCTTTGTACATTTTCGCTCATTAATAGAAAATTGTGGATTATTGTATCTTTGTGTTTATGGTTATATCTCTGATACATTTATTTTATATTATTGGATTTCCGAGATATCTCTATACATTGCTTTATTATATATTCGCTCTCATTTCGTGTCGAAAATAATCCAGATCAACGGGGCAACTTGGGAGCATGCCCAAGGAGTGGACCTGTCTACCCTCAGCGACATGGGCGTAGTAGAGAGGTTGGATAACCCAATCGACACACACATGAGGAGTCACAAAAATCGACACAAGAGAACGCACAAGGAGAGGGGCGCGCACCGATACAAGAGACGAATGATTGATGGGGGCATCAGGTCCATGGAGGGGGCGCGATGAGTCAATTGAGTGTGGGTTCATGAAGGGGCGCAACATAGCTAAGAGGCATGATGTTTCACACAAGTGACCCTTGGAGTCCATATAAAAGCAAGGGCACACAACCAAGGAAAGCATAGAGCATTTTGGAAAGAGATTTGGAGAACAAATATGAGGCAACTAACTGTGGCAGAGTTGCCAAGATGGAAGACAAGTAGCCAAGAGTTGGATGTTTTTCAGAGGTTTTGGGAAATTCTGGAAACACAGGTATGTGGAGACATGTGTGAGGCAGAATTGAAATATGTGTTAGCTTGGTGAAAGTCTACGATAACAAAGGGACAACAAGTTTGCGGTTGTGAGCACATCTGAGATGCACCGCAGGTGGTTGCGGAAGAAATTCTTGGTGTGACGAAGTTGTTCTTGAGTGTCTTGGTGAGGTTAGGTGAGTTATGTGAGTCTTCCGAATTTGTAAATTGAGCCGGTAGAGATAATATTGTAATTGTTTCACAATAAAAAAGACTTAGTTGGGTGTTAAGCATGGTTTGTGTCACCCACACTATTTATGTGTTTGTCTTCGTTTGTTCTGCAGTTTTTCTCTTGGATTCTCATGTTCATGAATGTATGCTTAAATAAGACTAAGTGTGTTAAATTGTGTTAACAATTATCTAAGTAAGCAAGAGTTGCACTAGAGTAGGAGTGTGACTCATTGGTAGCCTAGAACGGACTATGGGTATGCTCTAGGTGAAGGGACATAGTCTGGATGAAGTATTCTTGGTGTGCCAAGCAACCGAGAAAGAACCATCGTGGTGTCGCATGCCCTCATGAGGTGAATGATCTTAAGATATTATCAAGCGTCTCGTGGGGTCTTGATAGGTGGTATTAGAGCATATTTGTCTCTTCACCACTACTGCAGTTGAAACAATGGTGGTGGAGGAGCACACTTGTTTGGAAATAGTCTGAGCACAACCTTGGTGAAGGGTTCGATGGACTGACTCATCGTAGAGGAAACCTGAGAACAGACTGGGTGGGTTGTGATAGGGCCAAGTTGCGAATGAGATCAGAACTTATGGGAAGACATGGGTGCACTACTTGAGCAAGTCAAGCATAGAGTTCTGAAAGTGAACCAAGCACTTGAGCAAGGCAGACGAACGCAGGGATGTTGGAGAACTTTGTAACGGCCTCCTCGTTACGACAACAACTTTGATAACATGAATTTTTTTTATTTTTTATTTTTTTGTGTTTAAGGTGTGTGCGCGCGTGTAGAAGTAACAGACACTCTAGACTCTACGTCGCCACTCGACGACCAACAAGACACAACCACAATGAACATAAAAAGACAACAAGGACGCGTGACAAGTAGTTGCATGCATAACGACGATCACACGACGATAAGTAGAACTGACTACCCGCCGTCCTACCCTGCAATGGTTAGGACCTCCAAGACACATAAGCAACGCTCAAGCCCAGGTTCCCATCGATTTTAACCATTTAAGGTCTCAGGGCTGGCGACTGTTCTGAGGAACATGGAGGTGTCTACATCCCGCTCGACACAAGCAGACCAAGCACACGGAAAGTTTACCAACCCAGTACCACATTAATTTTAAGAACAACACCCTTCCTTTACTAACTCGGAATATTTCTATTGTGCTTAATTCAAGAACATTTCAACATATAAGTTTGTCCTTAACAATAAACATTACAATTCCGTTATCATGAACTAATAAATGCATTAAATTTATATCACCTTAACTTTGCGCAATAACAGGCACCTTCATCCATAGGTGACCTCCATAAAAAAAATACAGCTACATTAACTTTTTCATAATGACCACACCATTGCATATTTAAAATCAAATACCCTAACCATAATCCATCACATTAAATCTACCTTATCCTTACCACGATGACAACACCATGGCACTTTATTGTTATACCTTAATAATCATTGTAAACCTAACCTTCTNCATAATGACCACACCATTGCATATTTAAAATCAAATACCCTAACCATAATCCATCACATTAAATCTACCTTATCCTTACCACGATGACAACACCATGGCACTTTATTGTTATACCTTAATAATCATTGTAAACCTAACCTTCTAACAATCCTTCTAACTTTATTGTTCTAATTGATCATTAAAAACTGAACCTTCTTCCTTCACATTTTATCCACATTATATTACTGTAGCATTGCAGTTACACCTTATTGTGATATTTATGAGAACATTTACAATAAAGTTCAGTAATAGTAAAACAAACAACAGTACCCTTACATTAAATTTAGGTGAACATTTCAAGGAAGTTCCAATAATCGTAAAATAAAACAACCTTACCTTTACCTTAAATGGCCATAACTGGGCCAGTAAGCTAACCTAGTTTTATTTCAGGTTATGTAATAAGAATACTGCAATCCACTACTAGAATAAATTAAGTCAATCGTCTAACTAACATAACATCATAAACATAACATTCTAATGGATCAGGATAAACATAGCATTCTAAATAGTCGCTCTGATTTAATACACAGGGTAACCATTATTGTTCTGATTTAACAATCATTGAACTTGACAATCATACAATCCTTATAGAAATTATTCTTCTAATCAATAATTATAAACCTTCCATTCTAAGAATTATTCTAAGTTAATAAACGTTGTAAGCAATATTGATCTAGATTAATAATCAATAAAAACTTAGGCGGATAAATAATCTAGGTAGAATAATGATTTTAGGATTTAGGCAGAATAATATCTAGGACGAATATACGTGTAAATAACCTTTAATAAAGATTCTTCATCAGCAATCGATACCAGCCACTCGGTCTGTTCGGCACCCCGAAGATATATGCATATATTTTGGCGCTACCTATCGGTTTTTAATATAAAAAAATAATATAAATGCATTCTAGGGTTAACGTTGAACTGCCCCGGGTCCCGTGCGAACGTTCTAAGTTGAGCATTGAGGAACTAAAATATAATAAAGAATCTGCCACATTTAATCGCAATGAAATAAATACATGGCAATTAATAACCCGACACTTATTCGTTGTAGCAGAGCATTCATTAGCTAAGGGTAAGGACGCACAGGTATAGAACTCTGTCCCGTTCTACAAGACGCAAGGGTAATAAATTATGCCCCATTCTAAAAGACGCCCAGGTGTAAGGGATACTCTGTCGACGGTAAGACGTAGAGAAGTGCAGAGAAACAGTCAAGGAGTCTACGCACTAATGAAGACGCTGCTATCAATCACTCAGCGACCGGCAGAATATGGACAGAATAAATAAGATCGGTGCTTGTTTTTGTTCAAGATCATGGTTGAAAATATCAAAATCTTTCTGAAATTTGATTCGAGCATTAACAGAAACACTCAATATCGCAAATTTAAGCATTGAGACTACCTGTGTCGAATATTTCTGTGGACTTTCAGTAGTATTAAAGGGGGTGAAGTGTTTGGCTGGTGATATGACAAGTGTCCCCAAGTGCTGCTATCAACAACGGGACGATTATATACTATATAATTAAAACAGTTCTTTCTTAACTATCAAACGTATTATTCGTTTCTTTTCATTTTTTAAAAAAAACTGTACAAATGCCTTGAACAACTGCAATGAAGATTTATAAAGTCCAGAACTTATTACAGTCTCAACATTGGAGCCAGCAATTACAACAGAACGCAAGGTGTTTATAACAGTAAAACGCAGGGAAAATCCAACGACCACCTAATAACGCCACGCGCTCTCGCTGAGCTAAGGAAGCTGGATAAAATCAACGAACAAAAACGCCCTCCCAGTCAGAAGTAAACGCCACAGTCACGCATAATGCCCACAAAGGTACATACACCAACCGAAAATAAAACGCCCCAGCAAAGTGTAAATAATGCCCACAAATGTAAATCCACCAACCGAAAATAAAACGCCCCGGAAAAATGTAAATAATGCCCACAAACTGTAAATACACCAACCGAAAATAAAACGCCCCGGAAAAATGTAAATAATGCCCACAACTGTAAATACACCAACCGAAAATAAAACCCCCCGACAGAATGTAAATAATGCCCACAGGGAAATTAAAAACGCGGAGAAATATTCCTTTCACAACCAGCGCGGGGATATACGACCCAATGCAGAAGTGTTTAACCATTAAATCGTTGAGTAAATTCACCAGATAAACGCAGTATGTAAATGCCCATTTAACAGAACGCCCACAGAAACACTTGAACGCCCGCGGCCATATGAAAACACTCAGAATTAAAACCAAAATCGTAGAGCAAGTTCACCAAATAAACGCAGGGATTTTTACCCAAAATCGAAGAGAAATTCCACTGTAAAAACGCAGGGAATTTAAACCATAAAAACGCAGGGAACACTAAGAGGAGTGCATGTCCAGGTTCTCCAATGAAAGACAAAAACATGGTTACTGTCACTACTTTAGAGTTTTAAATAAAACAACAGTTACTATAGTTCAACTACAAGAGTAAATAATTTAATTTGTCAATTCCATCCATATGCATCCGTTAAACATAAATCATATCACATTCTAACCTACTAAAACAAAAATCATACCGTAGCCTTATCTCCCGCTTCGAAGATGACCACACGCTCATGCCGCTCCTGCTCCTTGCCGACTGTAGAGGACTCACTGGTACCTCCCAGCCAAACGCTAGGGGTACTCTACTTCCCCCTCAGCCCCCCGAGCCGCAAAGGGGCCACACACAGTCCAGACAGTAACCTAGCTTCCCAGCTCGCCTCCAAGGCTGAGCTACCACTCAATCAGCTGAGAAAATCCCCAACTCCTCACAAGCAATCAGTCTAGTTTGTCATTTTGGCAGCATAAAAATACCTCATAGCAGATCCCCCCTCTTCCCCCCTTCTCCCTTTCTTTTATCCTCCCTCAAAACCCTAAATCATATTTCNCTCCTTTACAAGTGTCACGCATCCCTCCCCTTCTCCATAAATTATTTTATTTTTCTATAAATTAGAGATTATGGAATACACGTCAATTTGTTTATAATAAATATATATTACTTTATTTTTCCTATTTACAAACATGTTATTCATCATTTTAATTTATCATCATCCATCATTTTAATTTATCATTAACATATATATATATATAGGTTAATCAGAGATTAAAGTGATGACAAACATCTATGTGGGAAAAGTAGATGTATAACATAAAAGAGAACTAATGAGAAATTAAGGGGATGGATGGTGATTTAATAATGTGAACTGGACATGTAAAAGGGAAATGGATACTGGAAGATTACGGTGATGGGAGCTAGTTTAATAATGTAGACAGGGATAAGGAGAGGATAATGGTCTTAGTTTTTTTTTTTTTTTTTTTT
>SNQJ01S0028066.1:7401-19774 GCA_010110895.2 Picea sitchensis | reverse complement strand
TCAGTCAAAATTTCATTTCGAAATTTAATGCATATTAATGTTTGCAAATTTCATTAATATTGGGAAAAGGGCATTAAACATTTTGGAGTGATAAGGTGTGATTGAAACCGGGATTGGGGTAAATTGCAAGGTGAGAAAACACTAAGAAAAATCAACAATTTTTTGAGACCAGAAATACCTTGGAAACCCCAACTCCGGGGAAAACCAACAAACAAGGGTTTTATTATCAGCTTCAACAAATCCAGAAAATGATTACAGCAATGCCAAACCTGGCAAATGCACTGAGAAAATCAGATTGGATCTGAGCCTATGACCCTGTTGTCTCGGCCTCTTGCCTCACGGCTCTGCAGTTTGCTATAGATACGCCTGTAGGTACAACTGGGAGAGCTCACGTCCCCCATGATCTGGCTCAGTTTGGGTTGGAGAGGCTACAACCTAGCCCTCTCAGACCTCGGCTTCAACTTGCCCCCAAACTCGGCCCCGACACCCCTTTATCGACCTCTTGCAATAGACACGACCCTCACGACCCTCTAGCACGAAGGGACTCAGCCCCTCTCTGAAGCTCTATCTCATGACTCTGCTGGAAATGAACGCTAGCAACCTTCCTATCTCCTTCTCGACCTCTTAACTCTTCCAAGAATCCTTGAGGCTTGCTCAATTTCGATTTGCAGCTGAAACCCTTGGTTTCACTCTCACAAGTTCAATTTCTCCTCAAGCCACCCCTTGTGCTTTTAAATCTCTGGTTAGATGATTCAACGGTGAAGATTTGATCCTCAACATGTCAAATCAATGGCTATGATCCAGTGTATTAAAACTTGGTTGACTCGGACTCGGACTCGATTGAGTTGGCCGAGCCAACCTCAAACTAGTTCGAATCCGCCCTCTTGTTGACTCGGATGACCTTTTCAAATTCTTGTCATTATTGAGGGTTTTGGAAATCATACAAGGAAATGTGCTTCACTCTCTAGAGATTCAGGTGTTGGATATTGTTAAATGTGACCATTTGTATTAAATCAACCAACCAAGCTATGCATATCAATTGGTAGCACAAATGGCATGTTTAATTTTTCTAGTAGATGGAAGCTATTTTTTGACAGTGTTATATGTTCCCTAACTATATTGAATACGACAAACAATCTGTTATTGGAGTGTATATTCAACAAAGAATAACCCCTCATTGGAGTGTATATTCCTGCAAATAATACCCCCTCATTGGAGTGTATATTCAACAATGAATGGAAGGATATAAGCCCACATGTAAATGAAGAACTAAGATATAAACTGTTGGCGACGGAAGGCACTCCTGGATTGCAGCAGGAGCAGAGCCCGACGCCCATCAGTTTATGTCACGATTTGTGTATGAAAGGGGTGATCGAATGGAAGTAAACTCAGACGATATTGTTTCAACTCCGAAACTAGGCCAGGCATGCATGGGCAAGTGAGGTCTTAGACATACTCCARACARTGAGTTGTAGTAAGGGTGAGTAGGGGGAAGACTTGTATCAGAGAGATGCAAAGGTYTGTTGTCAACATCAGGTTTCTARYAGACTGTAGRAGAAKGCATTTAAACGYRRGATCTTCYTACATTCAAACGCAGAAAACCAGAGAATACAATAGTGCCACAATAAATCCTTTATCATAACACAACTGCAATAATTCATGTGAATCAGTCAATCATGAACTCCCTCAGTATGAGATGAAAACTAGATGGAATAAGGAAACTGTCCTTCATTAAACAAGAAATCTTACATACAGATGCATAACCAGAGAACTAGAGTGTCTGTTAAAACATTACAATCGGGAGCTTCGCTCTACCATCGATAGCTTGAAAAATATCAAAACTAAGTACATATACTCCTAAACATTTGCCCAACAGAGGCCTACTGGACTTTCGGGACGAGGAGTCTCTTCAATCAAATTTGGCCTACACTCCTCTGTCATATGCCACCTTAATTCTGCATGGCTCGCGCCAGGGGGTAGCTGAGCCCTTAGATGCTGAATTAGTGTGCACAGGCTTTCCTGGCGAGTCGAGGACTCGGCGTGGCTTCCATGAAAAGAACCAGTACAAAAGACCATCTCGGGCAGGCTTTCAGCCGGGACACCCATACTTTGCAATTAATGAGTGAGGGGAGGTTTCAACCACCCTCTTTCTTCTTCATTCATTCCCAACAGGTATCGGGATCTAGATTACGTCAAACCGACATCTGGAGAACACAATGCCCCCTTCTGAAACTCAACTCAACGCTTTTGGCTTCCCCTTTGTACAGTCCCTTTTACTTTCTCAAGTGACCACGAGCCATGACCCTACATCTATCTTCCAGAGTGCTTTCGGCGTTTCGGGGTTCGTGGATATGAAGGAGCAAGTCTTCTTTCTTCGAAATCGCGATGGGCGAAATGCCGGGAGAACCTAACGGTCGCCACGCGTCCCCCCACTGATCTGATGGTTCTGAACTGATTCGGCAATACTGCGGGCTCGGGTTCGAGACGTCTTCGATGCTTCGCGCTTCGGGGATATGAGAGAGCTGTTCCTTACGCTTTGAAATCGCGATGAGCGAAATGGCGGGAGGACCTAATCGCACACCACGTGTTCATCTCGGATGAACGGCTAGGATCACTCTTGGCGCTTTGGGGCCCGTCTCGTCGAATGATAAACATTAGCGCCCCTCCTTTAGGCCTGCGCCTTTGTGACCAGGCACCAAAACCATGAGCCTAATTCTGGGCGTTTTCGGCGTTTCGGGATTCGAGGTTTCAGGAGGTGCAAAGACGAGGTGCGCTTACCCCTTGAACTTCCGAATGCTGATGTGACACGGATGCACACCGCGCGCCCTTCAGATGAACGACCTAGATAGTATTCGCTATTATAAAAGGGGGGCTGCCCCCATTTACAGGCTCGCTTGATGTGACCTGGTGCTGGGATTGTGGGCTTGGCTCCAAAGGTGCTTTCGGCGTTTCGCCGATCGGCGATTTCAGCTGTAAAGAATGGGAGGCTCCTCGTCTCTCGAAACATCGATCCCCGATACGTCGACTGACTGCCACCTATCTCAACTGGATTGGACGACCCAGATTTGCCTTGAACTATTGGCGCTATCCTTCGTGCTAAATCTCGGGCAACTTGGCAGCCCCGAAATCCCGATGCACGTCGATTAGTTTTGTAGGTGGATCTCGGCTGCTGACATCTAAACTTCGCCCGCTCGCTTGACTTGTGATCGGAAAAGAGATTCTCCCGCGTTGCGCTGGGGCGCTTCCCGTGTAACCTTCAAACCTGGGTATTTTTGAGCCCAAGACAAATAATGTCGCTAACATAAACCCAGTGAAAAATGGATAGGGAAAGTTGAAACCTGGTCAAGATGGTTGATTAGGCACAAGTAATGACATGGGCATTACGTGGTATATACAATGTACATGAGTAGACTTTGCATATTTTGTCTCTAATGGTTTGGAATCTTTAAAATATATTATTTTTATTAAATTTAAATATTTTTTGTATTTTTTAGTAAAACGAGTCATTGGAATCAAATCAGTTCGAGTCAATACCGAGTCCAAGTTCGATTCAGAGTTGACTCTCGACCGATTTCGAGGTCGAGTCTGAGTTTTAAAACATTGCTACGATCTAATCTGAAACTCACTTTGACTTTTCGATAAGATCAAAAGATGCTTCTCACAGAAGGTTAACTAATATTGATTAATAATTGCCATTTCCTAAGTTTCAACTTAGGAAATATTTAAATGATCACTAATCATATTAATTAATCACATTTTCCTAAGTGAGACTTAGGAAAAATTTAAATGACTTGGAGAAACATTAATCCATGTGTCTTTTGCTTGCATGTCACCTTGCCTAAGCAAAGAAACTTGTTTGAGCTACAATATTTCAACACTCCTTAGCGAGGAAGGCGTTCTCCACGATTCCCATCTTATCCTTGAAGTAGACAGGGCCTTGGTGAGAATATCCGCCACCTGCTCATCTGTAGGCACATACTATAGTTGGACTGTACATAATCGCGAACGAAGTGATACTTGATGTCGATGTGCTTTGATCTATCATGGAACACCGGATTCTCAGAGAGTTTTATGCAACTCTGATTATCACAATGTATGATGGTCGGTTCTAGCTCCTGATCGAACAATGCCAATAGCAATTTTCGTAGTCATATGGCCTCACATGTTGCCATGCTCGCTTCCATGTATTTTGCTTCCACAAAAATCAATGCAACATACTTTCGCTTCTTGTTGAACCAAGAGACAACCCCAATCCCAAGCTGAAACAACACCTTGAAGTGCTTTTCTTGTCCACTGCATTGCCTGCCTAGTCTGCATCTGTATAGCCCACCAACTTCACTCCATCTCCCTGAGCATCCCTCAAACCATACTCAACTGTGCCACGTTGGTACCTCAACGAGACCCAACCATTAACTTTCCCTCTGGGCTTGGCACCACCTCCCATACATCATTCTTCATGATGGAGGCATGCTCTTCCACCATGGCATCCCACCAAACCTGTTCCTTCAATGCCTCCTAAAAACTGGAAGGCTCCGTGTCAATGAGATCACTCATCAATGTCATATACCTTGAATATCGCTGTGGTGGCTTGCTCTGTCTGACACTTGTCCTAGTAGCACCCACGATTCACGAACTCCTGAGCATCTCGTAATGTCTGAAAAACCTCTCGGTTCCTCTTCTTCCCTGTAGTAGGAGGTACAATCTTGGCGTGTGGAGCTTCTTGCTCCTCATCCTGCTCCACTGTCTGAGTACTAGTCCCTATACCTGTACCTGTCCTTGTGATCGGTACATGTGACTCCTGTTCCTCCTTTGGAGTTATCAACTCATGATCCCCTGCTGCTACTGGTACATCATAAGACTTCTTGAAAGCCTTCTCCTCCTTGAATCTCGCATCCCTTCTGACCACTGTCTTCTTTAATGCTGGAACATAGACTCGATAGGCCTTTGAAGTTTCGTTGTAACCAGTGAAGATCCCCTTCTCAGCTGTGGAATCAAGCTTCGACCTCTTATTTGAAGGAACATGACAATAGACTAGGGAACCAAAAATCTTGAAATGACCAACTTTTGGCTTCTTCCTTGTAAATGCCTCTTCAGGAGTCAATCTCCCCAACACTTTAAAGAGGACACCTATTCTGTATGTATATTGCAATACTGCATGCCTCTGCCCATAAAAACTTGGGCAGATCTTGGTCATACAACATAGCTTTAGTAGCACCAACAATGGCCTTGTTCTTCCGTTCGGCTACCTCATTGTGCTAAGGATTGTAGGGAACTATCAATTCCTTTTTGATCCCTGCTCGTGCACGAAACTCCACTCACCTCCATTGTCTGATTTGAGAACCTTTATCGTCCTTCCTGTCACATTCTCCATAAGAGCCTTAAACTCTTGGAAGTGATTGAAGATCTCATCTTTGGCCCTCATGAAGTAGATCTAGGTTTTCCTGGAGAAATCATTTATGAATGTGATAAAGTACTCACATCATGTTAAGGATGCTGAAGACATAGGCCTACATACATCTGAATGCATTAAATCTAATATGCCCTTCGATCTACTGTCACTACTTGGAAAAGATGCCTTTGCATACATTCCCAAGGCACACCCTTTACACATGTCACTATGCTCGGTTCTCAACTATGGAAGGCCAGTCACTATCTCCTTGAGCAGGTTGAGTGCCCCATGGTGCAAGTGAGCCATCCTCCTATGCCACGATTCTCCCATATCCTTGTTGTTGCTTATCAATGCCCGAGGTGACTCAAACTACATCTTGTATAACTTACGTGACTTGATCCCTATCATTTTGGCTTGCTTTGACCCCCTGGGATGAATGTACACTTTCGGTCCCCTGAAAAGTACATCATATCCCTTGTCCTGAAGCGTCGAAATTGATATCAGGTTCTTTGTTATCCTTGGTACGAACAACACATTTGTAAAACTGAATGTCTTGCTTGACTCCCTCTGAAAGGTGATTGTTCCTCGTTCTACTGGAGTACATTTGGACTTATTCCCCATTTCTATATCGAAGTCCATCTCCTCCTCTTTGAACCTGGAGAAGTGTTCTCTAACTCCTGTCATATGATATGACACACTACTATCAATATACCACACCCATAGCCTCTGTGCCTGAGCTAGAGAGGCAAGCGATGAGTGAGAAGCTCTAAGCCCTAAGCCCTAACCAACTCCAATGTTTAAAATTTATACTCGACCTTGGAGTTGGTTGAAGGCCAACTTGGACTGGGACTCAGATTTGGCCATGACTTGGACTAGTTTGAATTTAATGACTCAGTTTACTAAAAAATACATAAAATATTTAAATTTTAATAGAAGAAATAATTTTGAAGATTCTAAACTATGATTCCAAACCATTAGAGACAAGATATGCAAAGTCCTCACTTAGATGCCAAATCAATTGCAAATAGCCCAAGAGGATTGGCAAACAAGTTCCAAGCTCACTCTCAATCACAACTCTTCAATGTTGCTCCAAAAATCCAAATGCTTGATGAGAGAGGTGTGAGGAAAATAGAGGTGGGGGGCTCTCTATATAGTTTGTTTTTATGGTTTAGGGTGATAAGAATTAGGGTTTAGATTGATTTTTTTAAAAATTAGCTTTTCCTTCAAAATTGCATTGTGGGGAGGTTGAGGACTAACTTGGCTAAGTAGGTACGGAGTCAGCCGAGTTGGATCGGTTTGGTATTGAACCGGCTGAGTCATGTATTGACTCGTTCAGTTCCGTTCCAAATTAGTCCTTGAATTGAGCAAAGGGCTGAGTTGACTCGGTTTGTGGTCAAAACATTGATAACTCCCCTTCTTAGGCATTAGGGTTAGGGTTTTTGATCCTCTACAATTTTCTTGGAAAGTCTTACATGGCTAGCTCCTCTTGTGAGTAATGGGAGTTGACATGACCTCAACATGGTGTTATGGTGGGAAAAGCATTGGTCAATGTGCCAAGAACATAACTCACACTGAACTCTATTTTTGGTCTCCTTTAGCTCAGAATGATCCCTACAACCGGTGTTGTAAATCTCTCTGATATATCGAATTTATTGGATATATTGGTGAGTTAAACCCCGGTTCGATATATTCGAGATACTCCGAGTTAGACCCATCTTGTGACATTTTCTGGATATTCTGATATTTTCCCCGATGTCACCGAGAAGTTACATTCCAGACCCTCACCGCTACTTTCCCCGAGACGAGATTTACAGCATTGCCTACAACTACTAAATGGTCACCCTCTTTTTGACCTGAAAAACATTGTTTAACGCCCAAAATGGGCTTGAGAAGTTGAGTACTCAAAATCGCCAAGTTGAAGACCCGAAACTGTCAGATTTAGGATCTGTCCTTGAATGGCCTCTGACAAGGCCATAACTTTGATTTTATAACTCCATAAGGTACGAAGAAGGAAACAAAATAACTTTGAATTTTTCACTCCATAAGCTACCTAGAAGGAAACAAAATTGCTAAGTTGAGGACATGAAACTGCCGGATTGATGATCTGCCCTTGAATGGCCTCTGACAAGGCCATAACTTTGATTTTTTCACTCCATAAGGTACCAATAAGGAAACAAAATACATATTGATCCAATTCGGATTAGAGTGTGTCAGCATCAGTTTGATAGATCTCCTTAGGCCACTGAAGGTTCCTTCTTTGTCGAAAGCATCCACATTTATAGGGATTAGCTCCTTACTTTTGTAGGGTACTTGGGATTATCTCCTTACTTTTGTAGGGTATCTTCTAGTCTCATTGGTCACATGCTCTTGGGTTTCCCCTTGGGGAAATTCAAAGTCTGCTAAAATCATCTCAGGGTTGAGCCAGACCATCACATCCCTAGGAATCAGTATTCACAGATTATATGCCTTTGGTGTAGAAATTGAAGATCATTTTTTTCCCTTTTCTGTCTCTTATGAAATCAAAATAAACATTGTTACCTAAATGTGTATAACCTTGCTTATTTGGAAGATGGTGATGCCAATGCAACATCTTTTACTTAAAACATGGAGATTATCTAGGATCTGCCATGTTACTTTATTCTTCCAGTCAGACGAGTATTGAATGAAAATACTTCCTTGGATTAAAGGATACCAATGGATCCACAAACTTTGCCCCCTTAACTCAGATCACTTGACATTCTATAAGATTTTGATTACATTTCAGGGTCACTTTACAGTTTGGTTCCTTGCATATTTGGTCCCCTATTGAGGGCCAAATTACTAGCTGTTTTATTGAATCTATTCTTAATTCTAGTTGGATTTGAGGGGTTGATTTGTCCTAGGATGTTAGGAGAGGTTTATCTACATTGTCAATTCCTTGTGAGCATCTTCATCAGCATGAACTTGCTGGAACTTGAACCCCTCTTTATTTATGCCTTGGTTTTATTATTAGCTCTTAAGAATGCAATGGCAGCTGTTTTTGCACTTGGCTCTTTTGATACTTTCTGGTTGGTTGTGCACATAACATAATTTTTATTTCCTTTTTTCTCTAAACTGTTGAGAGTAAAGGCTTAGGTGGCTGAGATGATCTATTTGATAATTCAATGTGTCTAATAACTACAGGGCATGCGAAGCATTAAAGAATTGCTTGCCTGATATTCTGCGGGATGCAACCTTTAGCAATTGCCTTCGGGTAAGTGGTTTGACATTTTTACCATATTTGAGTTGTGGGAGATCTTTATTCCTTTCAAATGAATATGATAGCTCTTTTCTCCTCTCAAATTAGGCTGCTTCTCTTCTGTTGTCTTTTAAATTTAACGAGTTTTACATGTTGCACATAGTATTCAGATGTTTTCTATTTGTATTTTCATGTTCAATATTATTAATACTCTTGAAATTTCAAGTGAAGTTCTGTTTCATTTTACTAAACAAAAAGATGTCATTGCTAAATCACACATTAGAGCGGTTAGGGAAAATGCCTTTTTGTAAACAATCATGTGTCAATTTCTTCCAAAAAATGAATAAAGCCAAGTTTCTGGGATACAAGCCCGTGTCTGCAATGGAGTAATGAAGTCCATAGCCAGCTTCAAATTTGATCTGATCCATTAATCTGGCAGCCACTATCTGTTCTCCTTTGCCTTCTATAAAACACAGCTCTATTAATTGTGAGAATACTTCAAAGGTTTTTTTACAAATACACATATATTAAACAAAGTATATTATGAAAAACTCAAAAGCAAGCCACAGAAGGGCTAACACCACAAGATGAAATCTAGGGTAAATCTCAAAGCACCACTCTGAAGCACAACATGAAACGAACAATTTTCAAGCATGTTACAAAAAAACTGAGTAGCATGCAGGGGAGTGGCATGGCCTTGGAAAGAAAAATAAAATTCTTCCATTCACAAAAGTCAGGCTGTCTTTCAAGGAAGCAGAATGGCCCCGTCAGAAAACATCCATTCAATGTCCAGCTGCAGTTGCTAAGACCCGACCAGGAAACACTATAACGTCCCTACTAGAGCACTACTGAGATGAGCTGGGGTGAACATGCCTCCAGGGCCACAAACTGCTCATGCATCTTAACAGGGCACTGTTTCACAACAGATGCCAAGCAATGACTGCAAGGAGAATGGGCTGCACAGCCCACCCTGCAGATCGTAACAAGTTCTATCAACACTGAGATGGGAGATGGGGTCCTCTAAGAGACGGCCCACACTGGTACAGACTGCCAAATATGAGATGCCTGTAAGCAAGAGCTCTGTCTGAACCTACTTGGACTGCTGCCACCATTACTTGGGTTTTCCATAACCTTCTATCCTCTGTGAAATGTTGCATGGCCTGGAAAAGCATTGCGGGTGGACTTGGCTTCTAACAGCCACAGCTCCATCGAAAATCTCACTAAGATCATGAAAATAAAGACACCTGCTGTCTTAGAATAACAGCACACCTTCATGCTATTGCCAGAGGCTCTTGGCCTCATCTTTCATCCCAACCACAGCTGCCTTCCTACTCTGTCTGGATGCCAGCATGACAAATCCTATATGCTGGTGAAACCCTCTTGAGTTCTGTTCAGGTGCCTCATGTATACCCTCCTGCTTGTTCATTCGATTCCTCTCATTGATCTTTATAAAAGGAATTTGAATCTCTGCATAGAGAAATACTGCCTAATCTAATCTGTATCAAAGTATAATTAAAAATTAATGAAGTTGACAACGAAATTGACATAGGCCCAGTCTGCTCAAATAATTCATATATGTCCTGTATTTGTTTTTTAAACTATTTTCATATATTCACAGAGTTTTGCAGAAATAATTTTTGAAGTGAGGGTCCTTTGGTGGGCTGCAATCTTGCTAAGTGCTTATTAGTACCAGTGGCAATTTTCATTTCAATGACCAAGAATAATGTGTGAAATTTTCTATGGCTAATATTCTTCTGCCATGACATAATTTCATCCAGTGTAATTTTGGTAAATCTTGTAATATGCAAAATATCTGCATGTTTTATGCAAAGTAGACAATCTTGTCCACCATGTGGAATTTCTCGTAATCAGACCTTACCTATGGTTATAGAGCTCTTCCAAATAATTCCATAAACTGATATCTTTGAGATGAGGGAAAGCCTGCAGGGTTGATTGGAATGTCTGCAAATAGGTGATGTAACTTCCCCATAATAACTCATCAATGGTGTTTAACTTTGATGACTTGAACAACATTCTTCTCTCTTTGTCTAAGATAACTTTTCCAAAATGAAATGTCAGGATTTTAAATTTTAGTTCTTTTGTTAAGATATTCCAAGAACATCGCTCCTTCTGGAGAAAGCTTCATAAAACACTGGGAAAAGCTCCATGCCTTGTCTAACGACTCTCGTCAGTCATAGTCATTATTGTGTAGCCTGCCTGAATCCAAGAATGCTTAACCAGTATTCATTCAGAACATATTCTGTCTGTCTTTTGTCTTGTTTTTTCCATCTTTAATGTGTATAATTATATGGGTTTACTGTGAATGATACCAGCATCGATCATAACCCTGAAGGATGCAGAATGAATAAATATTAAGAATGATATTTGTTTGCTTTTTCTTTGGGGTTCTTTGTACTCCTGAAAAAGGTCTCACAGATTCCATCACAAGTCATTGCCTTCTAGTGTGGACCAGATAATGAAGGCATACAAAAGCTTTTGATATGTGGAATTGCCTCTCTAGCAAGCTGGTATCATTGTTATAGAAATAGAATGTTAGTTCTTGCGGATATTCCATGGAAACTAATATTTTTGGTGAATTTGCCAATGGTTAGAGTTAACTTGTGAGATTCAAAGATGGTAATCTCTAACGCTTCTAAGCATGGAGTAAAATGAAACCAAAATAAGGTGCATTTTATCTTTGTTTTTAAATGTTTTTGCAGATATAATTGATATATGTATTACTTAATTCTTCATTTGGCCATATAAGACGATCCTTGAACGATGAAAAAAGGAAAATATACATTTTCTGCATACTCGAACCTGTTTAAAACACTTTTAAAAGTCACCCCCAGCCAGATACACAAACGGATAAACAATACTACAAATAAACTTGGTGACCCAGATATTGAACAGAAAATACCATCCCCTGCATAGAGGAAGGAGATTACAAAGGCTTAAAGACAGTAATTCTTTTAATGTAGTCAATCCAAGACACCTGCTAGTAACTGATAGCCAAACTTGTATGGAATCATTTTTCGTTATTTTTTTCAGAACAGTATATCTACCTTATCGATACCATATCACTGTATTTTTTGATCTTATGATAAACCAAATGCTAAGGTTAGGTAATTAAGAACGTGCACATACCATTTATTCTCATCTATTCACTATATTTTGGAAGTTGGCTTTTCATCAAAAGTTTGGGAGGTAAGATTTACTTGATATTATTCTATCTTTTTCCAAAACGATCGTTATATTCCCTGTATTCCCTCGGGCATCTTGTAGTCATAGGGAACGTAATAGAGCAATTAATTTTTGTTTTGTTTCAAGCATTCCCTGTTTAACTAACGTTCAGCTATATTTTAAAGGAGGCTATTGAACGGATTAGCCTTTTAATATTTTGATAAACTACAAGTGCTCGTCTTTGTTATAAATTTAGCTTCCTTGCTCAATATTTTTTGGCTGAAAATGACTTCTGTTACAACTAGCTATACATAAGTTTTAGCTAACAAAAGCCTCGTTGTTTTTCTTTCCTGGTTCACTCTATACAGGAGGACCCAGCAACTAGAAGATGGCTGACACAACTCATCGTCAATGTTAGCAATGGAGGAACATCACAGCGTGTACCTTCTTTGCAAGGTGGTCCGCTTTCTGGAGTAGACCGTTTAATGTCGTCACAGCAGTCCATGTAGGGAAATCTATCTTGATTTTCTGTCTCAAGTTGCAAATATTCCGCAGCATGGGATAGCTTAGTGGTTTTGGAATTC
>SNQJ01S0028065.1:116548-133980 GCA_010110895.2 Picea sitchensis | reverse complement strand
TCATCAAACTTTTCTTTAGTCTCACATGCCTAGTTTTGGATTAGTCAACAACACTAACTTGAAGTAATCATAACTTTGTACCTGTAATGTATAAAGATCTGAAATTGATACACAATTTTATTTAGTTTGTTTTATGAAATTCATCCAGGTGTCACTACTTGGAACCTTTTAGAAAAGGCGTTATAGCAAAAATGGCATGCCTTGTTGAATTCTGGCTTATTCTAGAGAGAGACCTTGTAGAGAGTTCCCCGCAAAAAATATTTGTTGAATTGATATGAAACTGTTACACAACATACTAAAGACTGTACTCTAACCAACACATTTTTTCTCACTGCATTTGGATTTTTTATGAAGAAGTTATGACGTTTTTACCCGAAACACCTATTTTTGACTAGTTTTAGGACTAGCCACAAACCCTATTTTCCACGGAGTGTAACTCCCAAAATAAAACGGCCCACAAGATGAATTTTATACCACATATACTTGGATATGTTTCCTCAATGGAATAAAAATTTCATGGTCTGAATCATTCTAGAAAAAAATTTATTGCGAAAATGGTGAGATGACCTGAAAAAACATACCTTAGAAAGCATCATCAAAAGAATTTATCCTTCCTTGAATTTCGGCCTTCTTTTCTTCACTTTCCTCAGAAATTCGGCTTAGATATCCTTTGGTTACCTTAGACACCTATAGGTATTCGATATGCTCAAGTGTGTCTTAAATGAGAGAGCCTTGCCTCTTATTTATACTCTCCAAGTAGCTTCCTTAAAAACATCTTCTAGGTCACTTTGCCCACTTTCCTTATTTTAGGGTTAACTCACTTCTAATTTCTCCATTAAATTTATTATTTAAATAATTTATTTTGTATTCACTTTAAATTATATTACACTTATCACTTCACTTTATTATTTACCTTCTAAAATCTCTTAAACCACTTTGACTACTTTGACCTTTTGGGGCATCCAGATGACATATGAGGGCCCTCCAACTTCGTCAGGCCATAACTCTCAAACCGTGATGAGTTATGTGACGTTCCACATACCACCAGAAATTGAATGACATGCACTATCCATATAGAATAGTATTACCTTCAAATATAAAAAAAATCATACTGTTATCCATCATACAAACTTGGGTCCATTACCCAAACCTTTGTGCCGCGGGGCTTTCTTCAAGGGTTGACATCAATGACAACCAACCTTAATCAAAATTATATATATATATATATATATATATATGTCTTATTTATTTATTTTGAAATTGTGGTTATATATATATATAATTTAAATTATTAAAAAACTGTTTTTTTCAACATTTTTAAAATTTTATTTGAAAAAAACATGTTTTCCTTTTAGTTGAAGGGTTTTTTCTCCTTTGTTTTTCTTTTCCATGTTTTTTTAATGATTTTGTTTATGATAGTATCAAATTTTAGGCCATGCTTTAAAAAATGTTGCAATTTTAAGCCATGAAAGAAAGGGGGTGCTACTAATAGCACATTCTTTCGACTTGAGGGTTGATTTTAATATCCAGTTTAAAATGGTATTGGTTGTTAAGGCCATGGTTTCTAACAAGTTGTAATTCTAAACCCCCAAATATTGGGGGTTCCATTGGTAGTATCGATTTTTGATTTGGGGGTTGATTTTAAAGTTTTGGTTGCAATGATACCAGTTGTCAAGGCCACAATTTTAAACAAGTTATAATTTTAATAGTGAAAAGAGAAAGGGGGTGCTACTGCTAGCATCACTTTTGAATTCAAGGGTAGATTTTAAGGTTGCCATTAATGGAAAATTGGTTGTCATTGATTTCAACCTTAGAATAAGTCCTATTTAGCAAACCCCAGAAGCCCCTAAAAGTGATGATGATGTGTCCACTCGAAGAAGCCTTGTAGAGCCTTGAAGGAGCCTTGACATAAATGTATATAACTCCAAAGTGGTCCCATTATGACATAGCTTTCAAGCATGGCCCTCATGGGATGAGATAACATGTGGTTGTTTCCACATGCCCACTTTGAGTTGTACACAAATGGAGCCCACAAGATGTCCAAGATAAATATTACAAGCCTATAGATGTCCAAGATAAATATTGCAAGATGCATATTGTTGAAAGTATTATTTTTGGTCAATTTGGGTACCTATATTTGAGGAAATTTCTACCCTACATACCTAACTCAAATGGGAGCACAAGTTACATGGTTAGAAATCTTATTCCAGTATATTTCCAATGGTATATGGAAGTCCCTCTAACTCCCTAGGAATGAGGAGATATGAGTTTTTCCGTCCGACAACCCAACAAGAAAATTGAGGTCAACTCAACTAGTTTTTGGGGATAGAATTACTATAAATACAAGACATAATTTCACATTTTAAGTGAAGCCAATGAAGAGATCAAGTATGAAGTGCCCTTAAGGTGTTGGGGTGTCTTTCTGGTGTGCAAGAGAAGTCTAAGGGATTCTCTTAAGTTCTTTCTTATTCTCAAGGTATGTTGTAAGGTTGTGATGTTATTGTAAGGTTGTGATGCTATCGTATGCACTGTTGTGAGGTTGTGATGTTGCCGTATGCACTGTTGTGAGGTTGTGATGATGTTGTATGCACTGTTATGAGGTTATGATGTTTCTGTGATGCTTTTGTGAGTGGATGTTGTCGTGAATGGATGTTTTCGTCAGTGGATGTCTCCGTTAGTGATTAAATTTTGGGAATGATTCTATGATGCTTGATAGGGTTTGAAGGGATGTCTATGGAATGATGCATATAGGTGAATTCATAAGTACTCTATGTATGAATATCTTGGATTGATGATATATTATTGATCTACTACTCAACTAAGGAGATTGGTGTCTCCAGTAGGTTGGTGCCTACATATTATCGAGTTGGTCCTGAATTGAGGAGATTGGTGTCTCTAGTAGGTTGGTGCCTACATATTGCTGAGTTGGTGCTCAACTAAGGAGATCAGTGCCTCCAGTAGTTTGGCACCTACAATATTTGTAACAATAGGTTGGTGCATACAATCTTTACAATAGTAGGTTGGTGCCTACAAAAATTTATAAAAGACAAGTTTTTGTGGTTTTCTCCCGCAAGGGTTTCCACGTTAAACTTTGTGCATTGTGATTTGAGTTTATGTGTGATTATTGTTTCTTAGTTAATGATTGATTAATGAATGGTTAAATAAAGTAAAACTTTTCTTATACTGATTCACCCCCCCCTCTCATTATAACCATAAGCTCAACAATTGGTATCAAAGCGAGTTCATTAAGGAACAATCTAACCATTAGAAGGAAAATCATGGATAAACAAGGAGAATTTACCAAAAATGGAACACCATGGTTTGATGGGAAAAATTATGCTTTTTGGAGCTTAAGAATGAGATAATTTTTGTAGGGATAGGGATTTGATGCTTGGCAATATGTAGTAAATGTATACACTGCACCAGATTCTCCCCCAACAAATAATGATGGGAAAAATCTCAGTGCATACAATTCAAAGGATATAAATTCCATTCTAGGTGGTCTAATAGGTTCAGAATTTGTTAAGGTTATGCATTGTGATTCTCTAAAGGAAATCTAGGATAAGCTCAAGAATGTTTATGAAGGAGATGCTAAATTCAAAGGGGCCAAGCTTCAGACTTACAGAGGACAATTTGAACATATGAGAATGAATAAAGATGGAGATATTGCAACTTGTTTTCTCGAAGTTGATGAAATTGTGAATACTATAAGAGGACTTGGAGAAAATATTGAAAATTTAGTTATTGTGCAAAAAATACTAAGATCTCTCCCAATGAGATTTGACCCTAAAATATCAGGTCTAGAATAAAGACAAGATCTTGCTACGTTGAGCATGGATGAATTATATGGAATACTTACAACATATGAAATGAGAACAAAACATGAAAATCTATCCAGAAGGGAAGCAAATTTCAAAGCCTCCTAGAAGACAAGAAAGAACAAGCCAATGTCAAAACCATGCTCCAACAATAGTGATGATTCAAACAATGAAGAAGAAGCCAACTTTGTGAGAAAGATGAAAAGAGGAACTAACAAGTACAAAGGTAATCTTCCTTTCAAATGATTTAATTATGGTAAAGTTGGCCATTTTGCTTCCAAATGTACTTAAGCAAGGGGTTTAGATAGTGATGAAGAAGAAGTTCATAAGAAAGAAAAGAAATATCGGAAAAGAGACAAGGAAAGAAATAAAGGAGTATTTTTGAAAAAACAAATCCTCTATTCAAAAGACGATAATTCCTCATTCGATGAATATGATGATAGTGATAGTGACTCAAGAAGAGTACTCTTCATGGCGTTAGAGACTCAAGAGGAAACTACTGAAAATAATGAAGGATAATATGAAGAAGAAGGAGAAGTGAATATGGAGGCAGAATTTATCAGTGCCTTAAGTGATCTAAGAATAGCAAAGAAGAAAAACAGGTCTCTCAAATAAGAGTTAAGTAAATTGAAGGAAGACTTTCAAAACCCTAGAAAAAATTATGAAGAAGACAAGCAGACTATCATAGATCTAAGGATTTAGTTGGAAAAATACAAAGTGATTGAAGAAACACTCAAGAGATAACCAGAAGAAATGAAGAAAATAACAAAGAATCTGGAAGCTGAAATAGTCTCACTAAGAAATGAACTACAAAAGAAGGACATCCAACTAAATTTTGGCAATAGCACCAAAATACTAGATGAAATCATGTGCAATAAAAAACCATTCTATGACAAGTGTAGACTTGGATACAAACAAAATAACACTGATGGGGGTTCAATCTCTACGATGACATGAAATGAAGCAGAGAAAAGAAGTTGTGCATATACTATCAAAGTTTCCATCAAGAAAGAAGAATGCAAGCATCTAAAGGAGGACATACAAAAACCAGAAATAAAGAAGAATCAAGAAGAATATCGTGCATTCATAGGAACACGGAATCAACAACCTACAATAAAGAAGATCCAAGAAGAAGATCATGATTTCAATAGAACAACACCAACTAGAAGACCACCCACACCCATGTACCAAATATTTTTCTTGGCTTGTGTTATTATTGCAATAATTTTGGCATAAAGCCATAAATTGTAGAGCCTATGCAAAGGGTAGAAACACCTGGAACACAATTAGCTATGAAAACCCAAAGAATCATTATGAAAGAAATTATCCTAGAAATCCTCGTGAGGCGTTTGACATAAATTATAACAGTTTTGGTGCTCCAGGTTATGAAATTGAATGCTACAAATGTAACAATTTTGGACACATAGCTAGAAATTGTTGAAGTGATTCGATAGTTTCTTCAAGGGAAACTAGGCATGTTCCTTTCAATCATATAGGGGAACAACAAAGGACTTGGAAAAGGAAGCAAGAATATTTGAAGGTTGAGGAATGTGGTTTTTCCTTACATGCCCAAAATATAAGAAGCCATTGGTATATTGACAATGGATGCTCAAAGCATATGATTGGAGACAAAAATAGATTTGTAACATTAAAGAAAGAAAAAAAGGCGTTTTTCATGTTTGACAATGATAACTCAACCAAAATTATAGGAAAAGGCATAATCGGTCTTGGAAACAAAGATGTCGTGGAAAAAAATGTCCTACTTATTGAAAATATGAAGCATAATTTGCTAAGTGTGAGACAAATGTGTGATCAGGGACACACACTTATATTCAATTCAAAAGAATGTGAAATAAGGAAAGAAGGATCAGGAAGACTAGTGGAAACAATGACAATGACTCCAAGCAACATATACATCTTGAATGAGATCAAAGAAGAAATATGCTATTTGGGAAAAGAAGATGAAAGTTGGCTTTTGCATAGGAGAATGAGCCATAGACACTTTGATAATCTTGTCAATATCAACAAGAAACAAGTTGTAAGAGAAATGCCAGAAATTACAAAGCCAACGAATACTATGTGCAAGCACTATTAGCATGGAAAACAAACAAAATTTGAATTCAAGACAAAGGAATATTCTACGACAAAACCATTGGAGATTGTACACATTGATTTATGTGGTCCCATGAGAACAAAAAGACTAGATGGGGAACAATACTTCATGCTACTCATTGATGACTACACTAGAATGACCTGGTTTTGCTTCCTCAAGAAAAAAGAAAGAATCTTTCGAATGTTTCAGGGTATTCTAGGAACTGGTTGAAAATGAAACTGATTTGAAAATCAAATGGTTAATATTAGATAACAGAGGTGAGTTTAATTCAAATGAATTCAAGGATTTCTATGAAGAACATGGAATAAAAATACAATTCTCAACAGATAGAACACCTCGACAAAATGGAGTTGCATAAAGAAAAAACAAAACTGTACAAGAAATGGCTAGAACCATGTTGAATGACTCCAAGCTAAGTGATATATTTTGGGGAAAAGTAGTGCATACAACCGTTCATATCTTGAACAAATGATTGATTAGAAGGAATAGTGATAAGACTCCATATGAGTTATGGAAATGAAGACCAACCAATGTCAAGCACTTTAAAGTGTTTGGAAGCAAGTGTTACATAAAAAGGGAAGACAAGAAGATTGGAAAATTTGACTCCTGGGTGGATGAAGGCATATTTGTTGGGTACTCATGAAAAAACAAAGCATATAAGTTCTACAATCTAAGACTCAAAAAGATATTGGAAAACATCAATGTAAAAGTTGATGAAATAGACTTGTTGAATACTAGGAAGGAAAGCATAAATTCAAATATCTTTGAAGAACAAGAAAATTAAGAACTAAAGCAAGAAGAAGAGGAGGAAGAAGAAGAAGAACATCAAGAAGAGAAGCAACCATAAGTAGAACAATAAAAAAATAAGTAGTAATATTTTTAGACACATTCTAGGAAACTTAACTGTCAGGTTGAGAAGAATCATCCACTAGAACAAATCATTGGAGATATAAGTGTCGGAGTAGAAACCAAAAGAAGAAGGTAAGCATAGACACCTGAACGAGGACGTTTTTCATTACTGTCCACAATTGAACCAAGTAACTTTGAGGAAGCCATAAATGATGAACATTGGATCAAGGCTATGGAAGAAGAACTAAATCAAATAGAGAATAATGAGACATGGGAACTAGTTCCAAGACCAAAGGAAACAAATTTGGTTGGTACAAAAGGGGTCTTCAAAAACACACTAAACGAAGATGGATAGGTAACCAAAAACAAAGCAAGACTAGTGTGAAAATGATATGCTCAAGTTGAAGGAATAGATTTTGAAGAAACCTTTGCTCTCATGGCCATAATGGAAGAAATCAAAATGTTCTTGGCTTATGCATTTTCCAAAAGGATCAAAATGTATCCGATGGACGTAAAATAATCTTTTCTAAATGGAGAATTAGAAGAAGAAGTCTACATAGAACAACCAGAAGGGTTTCTACTATAAAAAAAGGAATACTATGTTTATGAATTGAAGAAAGTTCTGTATGGACTTAACCAAGCTCCGAGAGCTTGGTACTCAAGATTGGACATGTACTTACAAAAATAAGGATTCCTAAGGGGAAATGCAGATAATAACCTCTACATAAAAGTGGATCAAGGAAGTATGGTTATTATTGAAGTATATGTTGATGACATCATCTTTGGAAGTGATGATGATAGCTTGAGTCATGAGTTTTCCAAGGATATGCATAATGAATTTGGAATGTACCTACTTGAGGAGTTGAATTTATTCTTGGGAATCCAAACATCTCAACTAGATGAAGGCATTTTCATTTCCCAAACCAAGTACATCAAAGAAATGTTAAAGAAGTTAAAAATGGAAGACTGGAAACCTGTGAGTACTTCTATGGTTACTGGTTGCAAGTTGAGAAAAAATGATGAATATGAATAAGCGGATCAAAGACTCTACAGATCAATGATTTATAGTCTACTCTATGTGACAACTTCAATACTAGATGTAATACAAGCAGTTGGACAAGTCACAATATTTCAAGCAGCACCAAAGGAAACCCATGTTCTAGCAATGAAAAGGATCTTTATATATCTTAAAGGAACAACAGATTTTGGGCTATAATCCGAAAGGAAATGAATTAACTATGGTCGCCTACATGGATGCATATTGGGCAGGAAGTATTGATGACAAAAGAAGTACAAGTAGAACATATTTGTACTTAGGTGACTTCTTAGTGTCCTGGTGAGTAAGAATAAATCTTCAGTATCCTTATCCACAATAGAAGAAAAATACATCGCGGTAACAACATGTTGTACTCATATTCTCTGGATCTAGAAAACTCTGCAAGACATACAAGTGAGATATGATGAGCCTATTCCGATACTTTGTGACATCACCAATGCTATAAACATGTCTAAGAATCTAGTGATGCATTCCAAGACCAAACATATTCCTATTAAGTTCCACTTTCTATGGGAACAAGTCACAAAAAATAATATCAATTTGGAGTGCATTGGGACAAAAGAACAGATTGTAAATCTTCACAAAGCCTCTTCCTAGGGAGATCTTTGAGTATCTTTGTCAAAAACTAGGAGTGATTTCTGCTCCAAATTGATTTCCATAATATTCTACAAGAACAAAAGGGGGATTACTATCAGGGGGAGTTAACCTTTTCCATTTATGTCAAAGGGGGAGAGAAAAACAATAAAACTAGAAGCATGAAGACACGGGGAGTCAACATGAAGACAAGAGAAAAATATAGTCATTGGGATCAAAGCATGAAGACAGGGGGAGTCAACATGAAGACAAGAGAACAATATAGTCATTGGGATCAAAGCATGAAGATAGGGGGAGAATGGTTGTTTTATTAATTTTCTATCAATTCCAAAGGGGGAGATTGTTGGAAAATTGGTTTTCATTGATGTCAACCTTGAAAGAATCCCTAAAGCAAATCCCATAAGCCCCTAAAAGTGATGATGATGTGTCCACTTGAAGAAGCCTTGAAGAGCCTTGAAGAAGCCTTGAAATACATGTATATAACTCCAAAGTGGTCCCCTTATGGCGTAGCTTTTAAGCATGGCCCTCACAGGATGAGATAACATTGTTGTGAATGGATGTTGTCGCCAATGATTACATTTTGGGAATGATGCTATGAGTCTTTCTAGGGTTTGAAATATTTTCTATGGAATGAAGCATGCAGGTGAAGTCAGAATTAATTTGTGTATGAAGATATTGGATTGGTGATATCTTCTTGAGTTGGTGCTTAGTTGAGGAGATTGGTGCCTACATCTTATCTAGTTGGTGCTCAATTGAGGAGATTGGTGTCTCGAGTAGGTTGGTGCCTACATTTTGCTGATTTGGTGCTCATCTAAGGAAAATGGTGTGTCTAGTAGTTTGGTGCCTACAATATTTGTAAAAATTGCTCGGTGCCTACAATCTTTGTAATAGTAGGTTGGTGCCTACAAACATTTATAAAAGACAAGTTTTTTGGTTTTCTCCCGCAAGGGTTTCCACGTTAAACTCTGTGCATTGTGATTTGAGTTTATATGTGAATATTTTTTATCAGTTAACAATTGATTGATGAATGGTTAAATAAAGTGAAAAGTATCTTATATTGATTCACCCCCCCTCTTAGTATAACCATAAGCTCAACAAATATTTGCAACATTACAGGGTTTGAAGGTCATGGTTGCAAAATGTTGTAATTTTAACCTTGAAAAAAATAGTGATTATGGGAGAATGACTTTTCAATTTGGGGATTGATTTTGGTGTTTTTGACAAATATGGTGTTTTAGGACTAGAGTTCTTGTTTTGAGGTCATAGTTCTCTTCAATTCAGTAACTATGTTTCAAGCATGTGTTGCGGACTTGGAATTTTTTTTTGGAGAAATTATAACTTAGACACACTAGTTGGTAAAGTCAAAGTGATACCCAAAGATATAGGATTGAGCATCATCGCACTTGATCTTATTAATCTCAAATAAGAAAATAATTTAGGTAGTTAGTGTTTGACACTATCAAACTTTACCATTGTAATCCACACACACATATTGACATGATATTTGTAAACAATTTATGCATTGAGAACATTAAGAGTGAGCCCAACATTGTAAATCATTTCAGAGCCATAGGTTGGAATTATTTCATTATACTAACCAAGGCTGTGATAATTCTTATAGTTGTTGTGTGAACCCAATCACTGTAAGTTGATGTAGTTGAGATTGTTTCCCCAAAGGCACTAATGTGCCTTATGCAACTTTAATATACACGTTGTAGTTTTTCGTTTATCAATAGTTGGATTTTCTACACATTCTCTTATGAGTATTTATAGTGATGATTAATACACATTTAATTTAAGTTCATTTGAAATTATATGTGTTAACATATGAGAAATCTATTCACCTTTTTTTTTCTTTTCTAGGTAACATATCCCAGGGGAATCGTCGAACACTTCCTCTCATTTTGAGGATGGTACCTAGGGTAAAACCTAGATTCTCTAGGGAACAAGGCCATGTCAACAACAAGGCTCAAAGCCATGACAATAGTATACCCATAATGATCTCAACATGTCACTCATGGGAACAGAACCAAGGTGGGGAGTATAATACTCCAATTCACAACCATTTGGGCTTAGATACTAAAGCATCATAGCTCTACATCTCATTATCGATTTTGTATTACTAGAAAAGATGAAAACAAGAAGAAAAATATGGATCAATTTCAATGTTTTTTAAAAATAAAATTCATATTATAAGATAAAGACACGATTATTTAAGGATTTTAATAAAATACAAGATATACTATCTTTATTATTAAAAAATAAATTTAAGTTTAAATAATTGTTTTTTTTTTATAAATTTATTTGTTTATTAATGATGATACTAATGATGACAGTTAACATTCATTGAAACCAAATTTGGTCTACTAGACTTTAGGAAAGGTAAGGAAATTACTTGGTTTTCTTTAGAATTCTATTTTTCTGCTAAAAAATCTTTAAGAGAAGCATCTCTAAATAACCATAGTTTTGATGAGTTAAAAGGTTAGGAAGGTCGGTATTGTAACACATATTTTGAAATTGTGATCTAATGTCGGTTTATGCAAGAGATTTTAAGAGAAGGTGATTTTCATCTTCATCCCTCTTAGTCTCACAAAGATGACATTATTTCAACCCACGATGTTTGAGGAATTATCCAACTCCCTGTTTCACTATGGAGCTCATGAGAGTTTGTTCTTATTTTAGCAATGCTGATTTTCTTCTTTATGCTAGTCAACATAGAGAGATACTTTTGATATTCTAGATTTGGGTTGATCACCTCCTTATAGTATCTCAATTTTCTCTTATCCTCTAATTCTTTATTGCACCACAATTTCTCCATAGATTTAGATGTAATAATACTTTTAATGTTATTTTTATTCTAGAAAGTGATGTCTTGCTTTATACCACAATGATTTAGCCAAGACTTGACATCTTTATGTGAACCTTGCTTGAGCTGCAGATTGTTTTGATTGTAGTTTGAAGCAATCTTAGGAAGATTCATGTCTTCCATGTTGTTTATCTTGTTTTTGTACACTAGGTACCTATTCATAGCCATGCTCTCAATGGGGAAAATACTTGCTTATATGCGAAGGATAGGATATGGTGCAATGCCTTTGATTTTGAGACTATAAGTTAAACCACTTTTGGATTTTCTCTATCTTTCTCCACAATCTCTAGAGATGTTGCAACCCCAAAATTCACAACTATATAAGATACCAAGAGTGATGAGAGCCTCAAAGAGGATTTTCTTCTTTCCCATAGCCAAAGGTCCACTGATTTACAATTGTTTTCAAGCCCATAAGCTTTCCACCCTCCATTTATCATTTTCTCAATGCTATAGTTCCAGTTTATCTTGTAATGAAGAACGATTCTAAGGTATTTGTATGAAGCCACTTCCACCAAGCTGTTGTTGTCATACATGAAATTAGCGTAAGTGATCTTTTTGGATTTAATCATCACGACCTTGGTTTTTTCAGTGTTAATAGTCATACCTATACTAGAGAAAAAATCCTTGAGAATTTTTAATTGCTCGGAGTCGAANATCATCAATGTAAAGAAAAAGGATGATGACTATACTAGCTAGAGTTGGGCCAACACAACCCGATTCTTCCAAACAACCCATTAACTTGTCAATGTATATGCCAAAAAGGGTAGGAGATAGGGGGTGACCTTGATTAACTCTTATATTACAATTAATTTCTTTCGACCAGCCCTTAGTGTTCCTAAACTTGGCAATAACATTCTCGTACAATGTTATCGCAACAACTCTCAACTCAAAAGGAACTTTTAGCTCCTCCAATCTATTCCAAAAGTTAGTCCTGGGCACTATGTCAAAATATTTTCTAAATTCAATGAAACAACATAAGAGATTTGTTTTATTATTGCACACGCCTCCACAATGATCCTAAGCTTAACAAGGTGCTCCACAGTTGAATGATAGCTCCTAAATATGGCTTGGCCTTTTTCTCTTTTTCTGTGGCTTTCTAGCTATACACTTATCTCCTTTTCCAAAATAATTCCATATAACTTGGCTAAAAGAGGGCTAATCATAATGGTCCTATAATTATAGGGATTTTTTTGATCCCCTCTTTTAAAAATAGTTACAATGAGGCTTTGAGTCTAGGGTTTAGGGAAGCCCTACTTGATTGTTAAATTGAAGAGCTTGTGGATGTGAGGGATGAGGATGGGCCCTCCAATTTTAAAAATTTTCTTGGTAGCCTTCAATGTCCTTAGCTTTCCCTTTTGCGAGCTGCTTAACCCCAAACTATACGTCTTCTATAGAAAAAAAATCTTCCTCTATAGAAAGGGTTTGAATGTTGTACACAACATTAGGGGATTTGCAAATATTTTTAAGGGAGGAATTCTAGTCCCTCAATTGAATCATATTGTTTTCTTTAGTTTTACAAGTTATAATTTACCTATAGAATTTCTTAGTATCTAACTTAGATAGGTGCAAAAGATTCTCTTGCTTTCTATTTATATAATACCTTTTTTTCCTTTGAATTAGGGCTTTATACCTATCTATCTTGTTGGGCTTTAAAGATTCATTAGAAGAATTACTAATGTCTTTTCTAGCAATCTTACACTCTTTATCATACCAAGGATTGGACATTCCATTTTCCTTTTTACACATCACCTTGATAGAGAACTTGTTAATAGAAATATAAAGGGTTGTCGTAAAATTATGATAAAGGTCTTCAATATTGTCCTTATTTGATAGGGGATTTAATTTATTATTTAAATCCTTTATAAACATATCATCTTTATCTGTGTCGAAGATCAAGTGCTTTTGGTTATCATAATTTTGTTCAATGGGTTTTTTGTGCATGACAAAGTTTAGAGTTAGGGTTAAAGGTCTATGAATAGAGTCGGGCTCATTGTCATTTAAGAAGTCAAAATTTACTATTTGGTTGTATACGATGATATTAACTATCATATAATTTATGACATTGCTACCAAGCCCATGAATACAAGTCATTCGGTTGGATTTTAGCCACTTCATAGATGATTGCAAATCATTAGATCTTGAGAACTACAGAGCTTGATTAGCTTGGTACCAAACAAATTCTCAACCAAGTCTTCAAAGTTTCTTTTGTATCTGCTAGCTAAAACAAGGTCCTCATCTAGCCATAGAGGATTAAGGTTGGAATCATTGCTTAAAATAATAACTTGATTAGTTGTTGTTCTAGCATTAAAGTCTCCTAGCAAGAGGATATTGTCTTCATTTCTCATAATGTAAATATCATGTTCTAAGCCATTGTAAGGACAATTTGTATCTAGATTGTTTTTCTTATAAAAGGTAGAATTAATAGGTGTGAAATAACATATTTCAATATAAATCTTCTTAGCATTAATATTTGAAATCTCCATTCACACATATTGATTGAAAGGGTCTTTCTTGTGAAGCTTGATGTGAGGACAATTTTTATTTTTTATGTAACAAGTTATGCCTCCAATTCATTTGTAGTAGGATCTATTGTTCCATATTGACCACAAGACAAATCCTTCTATGTTAGGGACCTTAGATTCTTCATGCTCCCAAGTTTCAACAAACAATATAATATCAATTTCACTCGGGATCCAACTTAACATAGGTCATTTTCTCCATGAAAAGCTACAACAGTTCTAAGAGAGGATCCATAGTGTCCCAAATTTTATCTTTTTGGTCTCTATCCATAATACTAGCTTTTCTATTCCTAATTATTGCCCATTTTCCTGCCTTCTTGGCTTCTTTTACCTTTTGAATTTCCTTCCATAATTTAGCTTGGTCTTTTGGAATGAGGTCTTGATTTATAAATATTCTTGACCCTTTTAAACTTAGAGTTTGATTGTGTATTCCACATTTATGGTCATTAGAGATACCTTAACATGAATGAACATATCTTTATGCTCAATTATTTTTCCTATCCTCTTTGCTTATGCGAGACAAGTTGTTTCAATTTGTAATTTATTTTGTAGTTCTTCCTTGACTAGTGCTAGTGTGTCCTCATCTTTCTTCTCTTTTCACCCAAAAATTATGAGGTTCAATGGCTCTTTTGTTGCGCTCTTGGTTTTATTTTATAAGATTATTCATTTCCTCTTTGATGGGTTTGATATCCATTTTACCTTCCAAACTATTTAGGGTCAAATTGTTATTTAGCTTTACTTCTAGCTCTTTAATATTATTCCTTAGATTAAGATTTTCTAGATTATCGACCTCTCCTTGGGTTGATTGTTTATTTTCATGGCTTTGCTTTTCCATTTCTTGTAATCTAATCTCCATTTTCTGCAACTTAGTTTCACACCCTAATATTTTATTTTCTAACTTTTTCTCAATCTTGTCTTAAAATGATCTAAATTTATTATCAATCATTACCTCTAACTCTGTTTGAAGTTTGACTTCTCTCTCTTCTCCACGTTTATCTAATGATTCTATATATTCACAAAGACTATTTAGGGTTACTTTGCTAGGTCTCCCCTTGAGAGGTTTTGGTAAATGCAGTGAATTGTTCACATTGAATATAGATAGGAAATACATTATAAACAAGAGTGGGAGAAGGAACTTGTGTATCTAATTATGTCAAACTCATAGATTAGGGTTGTAGAAATGGCTTGCGAAAATGCCTTGGTTAGGTTAGGCTTTGTGTCTGGTGTTGCATTTTTCTATGCCCTAGATCCAACTCATAGAACTTTACATATGCCTGGTGATGAATTCATGTGTATGTGTATGCTTAACAAATTCCCCCCAAATGTCCAGTGATGAGAAGAACTATGGATCTAGCTTCTTTGCTAGACAAGCTAGGACACACACATTTCCTTCTGAAGGTAGAGTTGGCATTTAATTCTTTAATGTGCAACTTATAATACATAACTAGGGCACAACTAGAAGGGCTCTAGGGATTTGTAAATTCTTGACAGTGGAGTTGGGCATGGATAATTCCTCCCATAATTCTCAACTTAATGTCGATTAACTTTAATCCACTTAGATATATGATATTATATTAGCTCAAATAGATAGATATCTTCTAAGATTAAAAAATCATAATAAAATAAAGTGTTGTTACTTAAACCCATACAATGAGATAAACCCTTAGTACACATGAAGGAATTGGTACAAGCCTTCTCGACTTAGAGAACTAAGAGAGACCTTCTCCAACCCCCTCACTAAGCCTCTTTCTTCTTGACCCCCCACTAAGAGAAACCTTCTCCAACCCCCTCACTAAGCCTCTTTCTTCTTGACCCCCAAAAATGAACCCATTGCTTCTTAAAACCACATATATATAATTATAATTACAATTAAAAACAAAAAAAAATCTTCAATTAAAATTCCTTATATAAAACATTTTAGTGTTATAATTTTCATGATAAATAAACATAATAAAGAGATTCGTTGACTAAAATGATAATCATAAAATCATAAAACAAAAATTTTGTCTATTTTTATTGTATGCATGTGGAACCATGGCATCGAAGTCTACTTCCTTTGTCGGTACCTTGAATGATTAGATTGTTTTGAAATGGATAGTTGCAAATATTTTTATTTGGCATTATCTGGTTATGGAAATCTGTTTATTACATTATAATATATTGCATCCACTTAAATGAAACATCTCTTATGGTGTAGGGTTGGGATCTTAATATCAAGAAGTTTATATTAAATTTTTTATTATAAAAAAAAAAAAAAAAAAAAAAAAAAAATTTGAATTATATATATATATATATATATATATATATATATATATATATATATATATATATATATATATATATATATATATATATTATTTTTAATTTTATAATAATTTTTTTTAAGGTTTGGAATTTAATAATATATAAATTTAGTATTTTTTTAGTTTAACTTAGCAAAATAATATGTCTAATTTTTTAATGAATATATTATTAAAAAATATCTAAATCATAAACCTTTAATCTTAAAAAGTTAAAAAAAAACCTCAATCTATATAAATAAAAGAAAAAAAAAATCATAAAATAAAATAAATATATATGTTATTTGATTATTACCAATTCATTTAATTATGTTATCAAATTGTGTTTAATTTTATGAATTTTTTTTATAATTTATATTTAATTATGTTATCAATTGTGTATTATTTTATGATTTTTTTTATAATTTATATTTATTATGTTATGAATTTTTATATTTATTACTTTAATATTATCAAATATATTATATCAATGACAATGATTTAGGTTTATGTTTTCACTTTGATCTTTTTATTTATTCATTAAAAAATATTAATATATTTTAATATTAATTTTGTAATTATTATTTAAATGATATTGAATTATAAATAATAATAAATTTTAAAATATTATTAATATTAATTTTATAATTATTATTTATATGGTATTGAATTATAAATAATAAGAAATTCTATAATAATATTTTACATTAAAATTGTTTATTCCCCAATTTTAAAATAAAAAATAGAATTTTTTAATGGTAATAGAAAAATGATTAAATAATATAAAAATATTTATGAAGATGGTAATAGAAAAATGATTAAATAATATGAAAATATTTATGAAGATGGTGATATGTGTAAGAGACAAGAAGGGCAAGTCCATTGCTCAAATTGATTATTAAACAACAAATTTTAATGATTTCATATCTTTAATGATAAAGGTAAGCATGGAACTTCACCATTGAGCCTTACCATTGGAATCATACCATTTCCATGCATATAAGATGTATGTGGATGTGGTGTGAACATGCATGTGTTATCATGCCACATGGCTTTAAACTATGAAGGGTGTGTTGCATTACCATGCATGATGTAAAACCCTGTGTGTTTCATTTAATACTCACAAAGATTGTGAAATAATATCATATTAATTCAAAAATATTATATTAATGGAGATGGATAGAAGTGTGTTTATCTATCTATAAAATAAGGATAATAAGCCTTTAAATAATGTTATGGTAGGTAAGGATCATAGCCACACATTCTACAATGATAGCACATGTTAGCAATGTTTTTCATTTATTTCTTGTTTACTATGTTCATGACGAACATTTTCC
>SNQJ01S0028065.1:99141-116355 GCA_010110895.2 Picea sitchensis | reverse complement strand
TTATTTTTAATTTTTTGAATTAGTTTAGGATTTTTTTTCTTCAACGAAATACATCTTGGCCTAGGGGTTCTTAAAAAGGTTTGAGGGTTTTGAGAGAAAATTAGAAGGAGAGAGTCTTTCTACAACATATCGATTCACTCACTTGTATTCACTCTTGTATTTGTTACGATCCCACTGCCCTCGGCTGAGGAAAGCAAGCGACCAAAAAAACGCCAATCCTCGAAAGGGAGCGCTAAAGGAAAGATCAATGTCATCACCCCTTCTCAATGAATCAATAGGGCAAGGGTGAAGAAATCGAACTGCTTGCCTGACAGAGGAGAGCGAGGCAAGCGCCTTGCCTTGCCATGCCATGCCTTGCATTGCCTTCACTTGCCATTCCATACCATGCCTTGCATTACCTTCACTTGCCTTTCCATGCCATGCCTTCACTTCTCACGTGACTTTCCTACACAATATCCATCTTTTTTATCTCTAATAGAGAGAAAGTAATTTCCTGTACTTTCAAGGAAGGGCGACATATAATAACTAAGATGGATTCAGGGAAGGGAGATAGATGGGGAGCTAGTCATACCGAAAGTACCTCCCTTATAAAGATTTATAAGGAAATGTGTCTTTGTTCCAATTTCCTCATCATGATAAGTTTAGAATTCTTGTAGTTTTTCTAAAATCTCATTATTGTATGATTAAATAACAATAATAATAAAATTAAAATTTCACTAGACCAAAATAGTATGGGATGTATATGAATTTTAGCAGGATTCAAACCCGGAAATATGTTATGAAGTATTATTTGACCATAATGGGTCACTAAGATCTCAAGACCTTTTACAACTTAATTTATAGTGCAATTTGGGTTGTGTTAGGAATCAAAGCTCATAGGATTTGAACCAGTGATCTCTACGAGAAAAATAGATGGAGAATGGATTGATTAGGTGAGTATGTTTATCTGGAGAGAAAATCTGCTCTTGAATTATAGTGAAAATCATGTTGTATTGGAAACTTAAGTGTAATTTGTGTGATGCATGGATTCCTAACAATCTCTAATATTTCGAAAAAAACCCCTTTTCAATTCAATCTTGCCCCATATGGATTATTAGCATTTTTTTGATAGGTATCACCCTTCATAGCAAATTCCAAATACATACAATGAACTCAATTGCATAAATTATATTTTAAGCATAATGCTAGTGTTTTTTTGTTTGTTTGTAAATTTAGCTACTCATATATAATTAGTATACAAAAAAGAACATTCTTTCCAAACTAACTATCAAACAATTGATGATTCTGCTTGTGATGATATTTTAAGCATAATGCTATTGTTTTTTTTTGGTAAATTTAGCTACTCATATATTAATTAGTATACAAAAAAGGACATTCTTTCTAAACTAACTATCAAACATTTGATGATTCTACTTGTGATGTTCTCAAGTATTAACATAAACGTTCATAATATTAGCATAGCTATCTAGTCTAGGAGACCTAGGTATAACGATATAATGATAACAAAAGCTATCTTTGAGACAAAAATTTGCCAACCAATAGCCTATTGCATGAAGAAGAACAAAATATATGTCCAACCTAGTGTTTACTATGAGAGATTAAGAAAACAAAGAACTTAGACCAGTGAATGAGGCCACCAATCCTCTGTCTCTAAGGATGAGTATACATATATGTAGACTAGATTGGTGTTTATTTGGACCTCTGTAACTAGTGCCTGGTCATCTTGATTTTTCTCCTCCTCTACAACATGGTGATATCCTTCCCTTGCCCACTTGAATCCATCATTCTTGCAAGAGGGGGGTTAATGCCCATGCATGTGGAGATATGTTTGTCAGATGAAAGGGCCAAACAAATATGGCCTTCAACATCCTTACCCTCTCATTTACTTACTTAACCATGTTGATTTGCAGTGTCCCCCTCTTCCTCAAAGGGGCAGACGTCCATCATTTAAGGTACCCAGTTCCATAATTCAGTTGAAATTAGCATGATGACATTGAATTTATAGGAAATTGCAATTTTGCAACAGAACAACATTTCCCATAACATATTAATCCAATACCCATGTACACATTCAACCATTTTAGCACATAAATTTATATTTTTATATTACATGAATTATGCACAACTAGTGCATGGTAAAAATGTTGGGTATGTATTATATTCTTTGCATGTGTGTGGGGGGTGCATTAGATTTGATGACAATGTCTGATGATTCCATCACCTGTTTCTCTTTGTGTACATGTGCACCGGGAGCTTAGGGGGATTGTCAGGGGGGGCATGATTGGCCCACCACTGGTTACATGAAGCGTTTAGGGAAGCGGCCCAATTTTATTTTTTTTGGGTGGTTTTTGCTATTTTAGCGGTTTTCTAAATTAATCCCAGATTAAGGGATTGCGATTTTGGTAGTTGCAAAATACCTAAAATATTATATGTATTATTTTGAATGATGAAATTAATACAATGAAGAGTTGATTTATTGTATACATGAAAATCTATTTTTGTTAAAATGCAATTGGGTGAACCCATGTCTTGGCTTCATGTATGAAGTTAAGGTATAGGTTGCTTCTTAAAGGAAAATGACCATAAGGTAGGTAATATCAACTATAACCTATTGAGATATTTGCTTTCAAGAAAATAATACTATGGAGAAATACAATTGAGATATTTGCTTTGGAGAAATCAAATTTCCCTTTAATATTAAAATAACTCCTAAAACTACTTTCGATTCATTAATTATAATGAAGCTTTCTCTTATTTCTCAAGAGATATACCTATACAGGTTCTTCAAAGTTGTTAACATTTGCTACCATCCCCTACTTTTGTAGCCAATGAGGTTATTGACATGAAGCAGATGCTATACAGTGAGGAGCTACTGCTAATTAGACTTTGACATGTGAACTAGAAAAACATGGTCAACATATTCTAGATATTAGATCTCTTAATTTGTACTAGAGCGTAGGACAACCTTATATATATCTATATGAGATTCTATTTAAAGTGCATAGTATCTTAGTGTGACTTTACTTTGATTTTCATGACCCTATTTACATCATCTTTTATTTTATTATATTGTACTAGAGCGTAGGACAACCTTATATATATCTATATGAGATTCTATTTAAAGTGCATAGTATCTTAGTGTGACTTTACTTTGCTTTTCATGACCCTATTTACATCATCTTTTATTTTATTATATGTAAAAGTGGATCATAGTGATGGCAAGGTTGGATTTGGTCGGTGTTTTAACATACAATTGAAAATGGATAGGAGTGAGCCTGATGGGATGGGATGAAATGGATAAAATAGTATGAATATTTTGTTAGAAGGAATTCGGACAATAACGTGTAGGGTATGTGGATTTTAACATTGTGAAGATTAGCTAAAGAATATATCTATATATAATTTGGAAATTGGTTATAATTGGATTTTTATAATAAAAGTTTTAATCAAAATACTAGAATTTTTAATTAAAATATTAGTGGTTACAAAGTAACATGAAAATTATACATAATAATAAGTATAGTAAATTAATTATATTATATTTTAAATAAGATTTTATATAATAATTATTTTAAATGTGTTTTTTAGGGCATGATAATTGATTCCGAAGGATCTAAGGAAAGTTTACAGAGGTTCGGGAGGATTCAAAACGCTCACAGAGATCCCAGGTGATCCACAAAGGCTCAAAATTTGATCATCTAAATGACCGATAAAACAACATCAATGTGCAGAGCTTGTTGCCAACTTTTCAATAGTGCAAATGATGCCTCAAACATAGCTCATATGCAAAAAATATGGTTGGTCAAAGTTTGGTCAAAGTATAGGCAAATAAGGAGGTGACACATGGCACCACTGCAAAGGTGAGACGTGACACCTAGTTGGCAGTTGACTGGGAAAGGTCGTGATGACAAGTGGTCCAATGGCGTGTTGACATGTGGTGCACGGGTGGATGAATTGCATGTTGACAAGTGGCATCAATTATTGTTTGACACATGGCAATGCTCAACCAATGAGAGGCTGCCATGTGGCAGCCTCCCATTGGCTAATAATGGGTCAAGTTTGTTAAAATATTGTTGGAGCTGAAGGGAGTAGAACATGAGAATCTAGCATAACAATTCAACAAACTTACCAACACACCATCACATGAGGCCTATTCTCTATATGACAAATAATTCATATAAGTTTGTTATATGGTTAAAGTGGGCGGAAAAGGGGCTGAGGGATTAACCCTCAACCCATAGTTCTATGCATGCATAAAAACCATGCCCTAGATTCGCGTGAGGGCCCAACAAACATGTGTGTGAATTTCCACAACTTTGGGTTAAAATAACCATTTTTAATAAATGGTTTGTTATGTATTTAATATGGTTTTGGAGTTGTCTAAACATTTGCCTTTTTGAAATTTTTTACCGGAATCCGACTAAACAGAGTTTGGTGAAATCATAATTTTCTATTATTTAAATTGTATTTTTGAATGCATAAATGGATTCAACACCCTCAAAAACCCTCGGGGCACTCGAATTATACAGATTCAATCACTCAAATATGGAGTTCCAACCAATTTTTACCGGATTTCTATAAAAATTGATCAAAAAATATACTTGTAAAAACTCCAAAAAGTCGAAGGTTTAGACTATGCTATATGATTTTGAACAAACTATGCCATGCATTCCTTTTTATTTGGGTTTCATAAATGTATACCATATTTAGTATATATTTGAAACCATATAACAATATTATAACAAAAATCCCATAATAAAAGGAGTTTGGTTGGGATTCGATCCCCCAACCTCTCCTATATAAAGGAACACCTTCACCACTACACTACAATAAGTTCATAACAAGTTTTTGTGTCAAAAAGCCTTGTGCTATTCCTTTTGTACAGAGCTTTATGTGTATAAAAAAGCTCATTTGTATACGTTAGGGAGAGGATCACAAGCTCATGAAGATACAAGTTCTCATGCCAAAGAGTTGTGCCATTTTCTTTGTACAGAGCTTTATTTCATGTATAGGAAATATGTAGTGTCCCCAAGGCCGAGCCCCATTGTAAACCATGTTTTAAAAGGAATTGTAATTATGTTTTATAGGCTGGCGAGACAAGTTCTTATAAGCTGGAGGCTTATGTGTTTGTTAGGCCGGGAAGCCTAAGTGTTGAAGGCCAGGAGCCTGCTATTGTATATGTAATCATGCAAAACAATTAATAAAATATAAGCACCACCAAGTGCAGACCGACCACAATGTAGAATGCTTGAAGGGGTGAGCATCCACAGTGGGCAAAGGAATTAGGGGATGAAGGTGGGTAATGGGGCTAAGTGTTGAGCCTAGAACAAGGCTAGGGGGCTTAAGCCTTGGGAATAATATTTTAATATTATTCAAAAGAGATATATTAGAAGTATATACTTTAACCCTAAAGTCCTTTTGGAAGGACATGTGATTTTCCCAAATGGTGGGAGGCATGCACACTGAAGGAACGCATGAAGTCGCATGGGTGACAAGAGTCAACCATGACCATGCAATAAAATCCGCGATGAGCCATGTTGGGGGTTCCTCCCTGATGGGACTCCAGGGGTACCAAGGAAAGGGAGGAATTCTTCCTGCAAAAACTCTGTACATCCTCGAGACCAAAGAGTGTACTCTGTGTTGTTAGGGATGAGTCAGTCCCCAGTTTGAACCATCCCGAACCTACATTTGACCCTTGCATTGGATTGTCACACATCGCATCCCAGGCATAACAGGCCTTAGAGTCTATTCTATGTTTGTGGTTGGGAAATAGGGGGACACGCCATTCTTAGGGGAGCACTGTGTGTCTATAGTCCCGTGTACACCCTCTATTTTGAGAGATGAGAAGACTGTGCTCAGTTGCCGAAAATCCCGATTTATCCTTCCGTTCTACAATAGAGTCTGTGTAATTCCCTACTTGAGATTTGCTCTCTATTCAATCAACACCGTGAGACCTTGACGCCATTGTTGAGCTTGTTTGAAAAGTTTGAGCCGGTATTCCCGGTTGACGGTAGTGGTCATGCAGAGATGGAATGCACGTGATTTGTTGTCCGGTCACGGTGGTAAGTGAGCCTATGTATTGATCTCTCTCTAGGTGGGGGAGGTGGATGTTGTTGGAAGGGTTTTCTTCCATAGAGTGTCCAACACCATCTTTGGGCTATGAGACTTCCTGATCTGTCTTGTTTTCGAGACCCAGAGAGGGGGGGTGAAGCACCAATGGAGTGTACTTGTGAAGGTGTATACTCCGGTAGACGAATATGGGGAATGAGAGTTTGGTAGTGAGGTGAGACCGGGCGGAACAGGCATGTGGGGAATGAGAGTTTGGTAGTAGTGGGCGTAAGATGGCATGCTGGGAAGAATCCTTCCATATTCTAAGTGTTGTTTTCCCTGTAACCTCAGCCTAGCTAGCATTCCTTGCCTTGGGGTGGAGCTTAGTCCCAACTCGAGGGTGATCCACTGCTGAGCTGATGAACAGTGTGGTCTAAGGCTGGGAGGTTCGTGGAAGGCCTGCACATGGCGGTGTTTATATTTTATTAATTGTTTTGCTTGATTACATTTACAACAGCAGGCTCCTGGCCTTCAACACTCAGGCTCTCTGGCCTAATCAAACACATAAGCCTCCAGCTTATAAAAAAACTTGGCTCACCAGCCTACGAATCTTAATTACAATTCCTTTCAGAACTCGGTTTACAACGGGGCTTAGCCTTGGGGACACTACAATAACTATAGTGCAGGAACTTGGATCAGATTCTGAGGATGAAACTATGATTACAACTATTGGCATCAAAAGTACATCTTCTGTTGTTGGTTCATAGGTTTCTTCTACAAATTCTAATGTAATCCATGATGGAAGGAGAATAAAAGAACTGTTTCATTTACGAGTTGTCTCAAAACACACAAAGATTGATACGCTTGTTGATAGTGGATCACAAGTGAATCTTATTTTAGAGCAAGTTGTTCAGAAGTTGGGATTGGAAGCTAGGATTCATCCGACATCGTATCCTTTGGGATGGATTTGTGATAATGCTCAGGTACATGTAACTAAGCAATGCAAGTTGGGATTTGTGATCACATCTAGTTTCATTGATGAGGTAGAGTTAGACGTGGTTCCACTTGAAAGTTGCAGGATGCTTTTGGGAAGTCCATACTTGTATGACAGGAAGGCCATTTTCTACAGGGAACATAACAAGTATCATATCTTTAAGAATGACATTGAGTTCATTGTGAGAGCTCATCAGATAAAGACAAATTCGATGATTGTCACTACAGGGCACATGCTAAGTTTAGAGCCTATGGTTGAAAGAAGAACATTTCCTTTGGTGATGTTGTTCCTGTTAAGAAGGGAAAATATGTTGATGGTTCATTCTCTTTCGCATCTGTATATTCAATTTTGTTGTTCAGTTTATTACTAGTCAACGGAGTATGGTTAGCTATTGCAACAATGAATGATGGAGTTTGTGAATTTAAGGGAATGGTTAACTTGATCAACAATATTGTTTCATTCTTCATTATGGTTGTGATGAGTTAGGTGCTTGTTATCCAAGTGGGAAGGATGAATGATACTGGAAAAGTGAGGAAAAAAACATTCTCACTTCATTTATGAATAATCCATACTTTTGGAGAACCAAAATTCCTTCAATGGGGAGGTGTGATCCATGAGGATCTAAGGAATGCTCACAGAGGTCCGGGAGGATCCATAAAGGCTCAAAATTTGACCGTCTCAAATGACCGAGAAAATAACATCAATGTGCAAAGCTCATCGCCAGCTTTCCAATGGTGCAAATGATGCCTCAAATGGAGCTCGTATGCAAATTATATGGCTGGTCAAAGTATAGTCAAAGTACATGCAAATAAGGAGGTGACACATGGCACCTCCTTATTTGCAAAGATTCGATCTTGGTAAAGGAGAGTTTGAAAGTTATAAGCAATAAATTGAAAGGATATTTCACAAACGTAAAATGGCTTTCGAAGGAAAGGAAGGAGAAGATCTTCACATGAGCCCGGAGGAAATTATGGCTACACTCCAATCGATGAAGACAATAATAGAAGATTTGCAACGAAAAGTTCAAAAGACTAGAGAAGGAGAATCTTTGGTAAAAGCAGAAGGAGAAGGTGAAGGTGGTGTACCTTCAAAGCCTTCTTCACCATCATCATTGTCATCATCATCATCATCATTTAAGAGGAAAAAGTGTTCTAAAAAGTCTTTTCATTCTCATGATTTGCCTTTGTTAAAGTTGGATGTAAAGTTTGATTTGCCTACTTTTGATGGAGAGTTGAATGCAAAGAAGTTGGATAATTGGATCAAATAGATTGAGGTATATTGCAGGGTCGAGAGATTATGGATGACACAACGTTAATATGGTGGGAGAGTAAGGCACAAGCTGATCTTATTCAACATGGTAAAATCATTTCTTCTTGGATTGAATTTATTGTTGCGTTAAAAAAACAATTTTATCCATTAGCTTATATGAAAACATCAATGATTGCTTGGCAACATCTAAGGCAAGGAAAAGGGAAAAATGTTCAAGCTTATACATAGGAATTTAAGAGGAAGGCTTTGTCTTTGGGAATTCCATTCCATACTCCTAAAACTCTTCTAAAGTATATTATTGATATGCACTCATATCTTCGTCATACTATATTAATGTTCAATCCTACTAATATTGATGAAGTGTCAGTACAAGTTATTCATCTTGAAGCCAACAAAGGAAAATATGTTGTTGAGGATGATTCAGGAGAGCCACATGAATTCGAGAAGCAGTTGAAGGAAAATGGGAAGAGAAAGAAGACAACTACAATGAAGAAGGATGAAATGAAGAAGCTTGGATGTTCTCACTTCGAGAAGAAAGGACATGATAAGAATCATTGTTGGAATTTGCATCTAGAACTGAAGCTAAAGTGGGCTCAACCTAGGAAGGGTAAAAAGAAGACCATAACTACAGTGTAGGAACTTGGATCAGATTCTGAGGATGAAACTATGATTACAACTATTGGCATCAAATGTACATATTCTATTGTTGGTTCATAGGTTTCTTCTACAAATTCTAATGTAATCCATGATGGAAGGAAAATAAAAGAACTGTTTCATTTACGAGTTGTCTCAAAACACACAAAGATTGATACGCTTGTTGATAGTGGATCACAAGTGAATCTTATTTTAGAGCAAGTTGATCAGAAGTTGGGATTGGAAGCTAGGCTTCATCCGAGATCGTATCCTTTGGGATGGATTTGTGATAATTCTCAGGTACATGTAACTAAGCAATGTAAGTTGGGATTTGCGATCACATCTAGTTTCATTGATGAGGTAGAGTTAGATGTGGTTCCACTTAAAAGCTGCAGGATGCTTTTGGGAAGTCCATACTTGTATGACAGGAAGGCCATTTTCTACAGGGAACATAACAAGTATCATCTCTTCAAGAATGACATTGAGTTCATTGTGAGAGCTCATTAGATAAAGACAAATTCGATGATTATCACTACAGGGCACATGCTAGTTAATGCTAGTATCTAGGATCCAGGTTTAGAGCCTATGGTTGAAAGAAGAACATGTCCTTTGGTGATGTTGTTCCTGTTAAGAAGGGAAAATATGTTGATGGTTCATTCTCTTTCGCATCTGTATATTCAATTTTGTTGTTCAGTTTATTACTAGTTAGCGGAGTATGGATAGCTACTGCAACAATGAATGGTGGAGTTTGTGAATTTAAGGGAATGGTTAACTTGATCAACAATATTGTTTCATTCTTCATTATGGTTTTGATGAGTTAGGTGCTCATTATCCAAGCGGGAAGGATGAATGATACTGGACAAGTGAGGAAAAAAACATTCTCACTTCATTTATGAATAATCCATACTTTTGGAGAACCAAAATTCCTTCAGTGGGGAGGTGTGATCCACGAGGATCTAAGGAACACTCACATAGGTCCAGGAGGATCCACAAAGGCTCAAAATTTGACCATCTCAAATGATCGAGAAAACAACATCAATGTGCAAAGCTCATCGCCAACTTTCCAACGGTGCAAACGATGCCTCAAACAGAGCTCGTATGCAAAAGATATAGCTGGTCAAAGTATAATCAAAGTACATGCAAATAAGGAGGTGACACATGGCACCTCCTTATTTGCAAAGATTCAATCTTGGTAAAGGAGAGCTTGCAAGTTATAAGCAATAAATTGAAAGGATATTTCACAAACGTAAAATGGCTTTCGAAGGAAAGGAAGGAGAAGATCTTCACATGAGCGTGGAGGAAATTATGGCTACACCCCAATCGATGAAGACAATAATAGAAGATTTGCAACGAAAAGTTCAAAAGACTGGAGAAGGAGAATCTTCGGTAAAAGAAGAAGGAGAAGGTGAAGGGGGTGTACCTTCAAAGCCTTCTTCACCATCATCATTGTCATCATCATCATCATCATTTAAGAGGAAAAAGTGTTCTAAAAAGTCTTCTCATTCTCATGATTTGCCTTTGTTAAAGCTGGATGTAAAGTTTGATTTACCTAGTTATGATGGAGAGTTGAATGCAAAGAAGTTGGATAATTGGATCAAATAGATTGAGGTATATTGTAGGGTTGAGAGATTATGGATGACTCAACATTAATATGGTGGGAGAGTAAGGCACAAGCTGATCTTATTCAACATGGTAAAATCATTTCTTCTTGGATTGAATTCATTGATGTATTAAGAAAACAATTTTATCCATTAGCTTATATGAAAACATCAATGATTTCTTGGCAACATCTAAGGCAAGGAAAAGGGCAAAATGTTCAAGCTTATACATAGGAATTTAAGAGCAAGGCTTTGTCTTTGGGAATTCCATTACATACTCCTAAAACTCTTATAAAGTATATTAGTGATATGCACTCATATCTTCGTCATACTATATTAATGTTCAATCCTACTAATATTGATGAAGTGTCATTACAAGTTACTCATCTTGAATCCAACAAAGAAAAATATGTTGTTGAGGATGATTCAAGAGAGCCACATGAATTCGAGAAGCAGTTGAAGGAAAATGGGAAGAGAAAGAAGACCACTACAATGAAGAAGGATGAAATGACGAAGCCTGCATGTTCTCACTTCGAGAAGAAAGGACATGATGAGAATCATTGTTGGAAGTTGCATCTAGGACTGAAGCCGAAGTGGGCTCAACCTAGGAAGGGTAAAAGGAAGACCTTAACTACAGTGTAGGAACTTGGATCAGATTCTGAGGATGAAACTACGATTACAACTATTGGCATCAATTGTACATCTTCTATTGTTGGTTCATAGGTTTCTTCTACAAATTCTAATGTAATCCATGATGGAAGCAAAATAAAAGAACTGTTTCATTTACGAGTTGTCTCAAAACACACAAAGATTGATATGCTTGTTTATAGTGGATCACAAGTGAATCTTATTTTAGAGCAAGTTGTTCATAAGTTGGGATTGGAAGCTAGGCTTCACCCGAGATCGTATCCTTTGGGATGGATTTGTGATAATGCTCAGGTACATGTAACTAAGCAATGCAATTTGGGATTTGCGATCACATATAGTTTCATTGATGAGGTAGAGTTAGACGTGGTTCCACTTGAAAGCTGCAGGATGCTTTTGGGAAGTCCATACTTGTATGACAGGAAGGCCATTTTCTACAGGGAACATAACAAGTATCATCTCTTTAAGAATGACATTGAGTTCATTGTGAGAGCTCATCAGATAAAGACAAATTCGATGATTGTCACTACAGGGCACATGCTAGTATCTAAGATCTAATTTTAGAGCCTACGGTTGAAAGAAGAACATTTCCTTTGGTGATGTTGTCCCTGTTAAGAAGGGAAAATATGTTGATGGTTCATTCTCTTTCACATCTGTATATTCAATTTTGTTGTTCAGTTTATTACTAGTCAACGGAGTATGGTTAGCTATTGCAACAATGAATGACGGAGTTTGTGAATTTAAGGGAATGGTTAACTTGATCAACAATATTGTTTCATTCTTCATTATGGTTGTGATGAGTCAGGTGCTTGTTATCCAAGTGGGAAGGATGAATGATACTGGACAAGTGAGGAAAAAAACATTCTCACTTCATTTATGAATAATCCATACTTTTGGAGAACCAAAATTCCTTCAATGGGGAGGTGTGATCCATGAGGATCTAAGGAACGCTCACAAAGGTCCGGGAGAATCCACAAAGGCTCAAAATTTGACTGTCTCAAATGACCGAGAAAATAACATCAATGTGCAAAGCTCATCGTCAACTTTCCAACGGTGCAAACGATGCCTCAAACGGAGCTCATATGCAAAAGATATGGTTGGTTAAAGTATAGTCAAAATACATGCAAATAAGGAGGTGACACGTGGCACCACTGCAAGGGTGACACATGGCACCTAGTTGGAAGTTGACTAGGAAAGGTCGTGATGACAAGTGGTCCAATGGCATGTTGACACGTGGTGCACTTGTTGATGAATAACATGTTGACAAGTGACATCAGTTATTGTTTGACACATGACAATGTTCAATCAATGAGAGGCCACCATGTAGTCAAAGTACATGCAAATAAGGAGGTGACACATGTCACCACTGCAAGGGTGACACATGGCACCTAGTTGGAAGCTGACTGGGAAAGGTTGTGAGGACAAGTGGTCCAATGACATGTTGAGACGTGGTGCACATGTGGATGAATAACATGTTGACAAGTGACATCAGTTATTGTTTGACACATGACAATGTTCAATCAATGAGAGGCCACCACGTAATCAAAGTACATGCAAATAAGGAGGTGACATGTGTCACCACTGTAAGGGTGACACATGGCACCTAGTTGGAAGCTGACTGGGAAAGGTCATGAGGACAAGTCGTCCAATGGCATGTTGAGACGTGGTGCACATGTGGATGAATAACATGTTGACAAGTGACATCAGTTATTGTTTGACACGTAACAATGTTCAATCAATGAAAGGCCACCACGTGGCAACCTCCCATTGACCAATAATAAGTGAAGTTTGTTGGTTGACAAGTGACATCAGTTATTGTTTGACACGTAACAATGTTCAATCAATGAAAGGCCACCACGTGGCAACCTCCCATTGACCAATAATAAGTGAAGTTTGTTAAAATATTGTCGGAGCCGAAGGGAATAGAACTTGAAATCTAGCATAATAATTCAACAAACTTACCTACACACCATCAAGGCCTATCCTCTATATGGAAAATAATTCATATAAGTTTGTTATATGGTTAAAGTGGGCGGAGAAAGGGCCGAGGGCTTAGCCCTCGACCCATAGTTCTATGCATGCATAAAGACCATGCCTTGGATTCGCGCGAGGGCCCAACAAACATGTGCGCGCATTTCCACAAGTTTGGGTTAAAATAACCACTTTTAATAAATGGTTTGTTATGTAATTAATATTGTTTTAACAAACTATGCCATGCGCTCCTTTTTATTTGGGTTTCATAAATGTATACCGTATTTAATATATGGTCGAAACCATATAACAATATTATAACAAAATGCCCATAATGAAAGGAGTTTGGTTGGGATTCGATCCCCAACCTCTCCAATATAAAGGAGCACCTTCACCACTACACTACAACAAGTTCGTAACATGTTTTTGTGTCAAAAAGCCTTGTGATATTCCTTTTGTATAGAGCTTTATGTGTATAAAAAAGCTCATTTGTATAAGTTAGGGAGAGGCTCACAAGCTCATGAAGATACAAGTTCTCATGCCAAAGAGTCGTGCCATTTTATTTGTACAGAGCTTTATTTCATGTATAGGAAAGAGCTCGTTTGTATGAGTTAGAAATTAGTGGTTTACTACATAGAAAAGAACCCACGTTTATGAAGGCGGTTATTTTTCATTTATGTAATTATAAAGATAATTTTTGTAATATTGACAAATACTTTGTATAGAGTTTTGAATATGAACAAAGCTCGTTTGTACAAGTTTGAAGCGGAAGCTTGATGCACAAAAATTCCCGGTTCTTAATTATTTCATTCAAGTGGATTTTCGTTTATGTGTTATTTATATCTTTGTGAAAGCTTGTAAAGATAAGTCTCGCGAGATTTTTTCCAAGAACTCAACGCAAGTTTGTTTTGGTAATATGAATTAATTTACAGGCATTTTGAGTTTATGGATAAGACATTCACATGACATGTTGCAAATAGGTCAAATTGGTCCTTTAAATTCCCAAATTTGGTCGGATGTGTATGTGTATTGACATCTAAGGATTCTTGGGCTGAATTAGTATCAGAGTTTGATGACATTTTTAGATCAAGTTGTTTTTAGAACTCGTTTGGTATTTTTAGATCAATAATCATCTCAAGCTTTTCTAGAAACTTGTTGTCCTATATTGTTGGGTTTTGAAAACTATTCTACTGCTAGTACTCCACAGATTCCTGCTTTCACAACCATTTATGATTGGTTTGCTTAGATATTTGCCTACCTTTCCTATTTGATCTGATTCCCTTTTGGATCAGTTCAAATTGGATTGGATTTGCTTGTCACTAATTCTAGACTCAAGATTTAACTCTATACATATATATCCATGTCCATATTGATATGCTCATGGCTCCACCTCCCCACGTCTGGTTGTCTCTATGAATGGCGGATTCAAGCGCTTTTGAGGAGACTTAGTGGGACATCTTGCTTCAAGACATTTGATGAATTCGTTGACATAGATTTTTTTCTCATGGGAATTTGCAGTCCCCAACAACAACTAGACCAAGGCGATGTCAGAGCCCTTGATATCCAACCATCTTCTATTAGAGATGCAATTGGAAATGGTGGGAAATTACCCAAAGAGGGATGTGAAAAACTCAACACTTGTGGCCATATGTGGAACCAAAAAGTGCTCTTCTCTCATCTTTGGTTGACCTCGCAAAACATTGTTTGTGCAAATATTACCAAACACTCAGATGACACTTTGAAATTTAGGGATGATGCAATCGAGAGAAGAGAGACAAGTCTTAAGAGGGATATTTTAGAGAATGAATCTATAGTACAAAAAAGGAAGGCTACTGGAATAGAAAAAAAGGAAATATGTCAAACCCTAATAACATCAACCTTACTTCTTCTTCTTCTTCTTCTTCTTCTTCTTTCATGGTTGGAAGGAAGATGTTGAAAGTGATGCACCCAAACCCTATAAGCATCGTTTCCCTTCAAGTCACTCAGAATCTCCTTGTTTATGTGAATTTCCTTCACAAGTCCACAAGTGAAATTCTTATAGTCAACTAAAAGTATTCAAAGAAAACAAAAAAGTTTCTAATCAAATCCTTACTGAGAAGATAACCAATCTTACCCTCTTAATGGGTTAAAGGGGAATGTCGAAGGGAAATGGGGATGAATATGTTGCATAAAGATATAAGGAGTTTGTGTTTATTTGGAATTTCACATGGTAATGTGACAACATTAGATAAGGGTAGGACCCAATTACATAGTTATGAATTAGCCCAAGTTCCAAAACTGAAAGGATTATAGAATAAACTTAAAAAATATGTGAGGTATGAGGAGAGTCTTGAGCAAGTAAAGTAAAACAAAGAATCCATAATCTTCTTACACTCATGGAGGTGATGGATTATCAAATATGGCTTAATTGATATGAAGTCTATATCTCTTTGCATAAAGGATAAGAACAACACATTCCCTAAATTTATTAAATGTTGTTAAGTTCCTCCTCAAGTTCACGAGGGGGTCATTGCATTATACAACCCATGGAGTTGAATTTTCCTGGGGTGGAATTGAAAGGGATATAAAATAGTAGTAATTTAAAGGTCAAGTCCATTTATAGTCCAATGCAGTGTAGCAAACAAAAAATCTGAGATCCTCCATATGCCATATGCCTTATGCCTTATGGACTTGGAATATTATTAAATATTGAACATTAAAAGCATCAAATTCATGCTGGAACTTATACAACTTAAAGGAACATCAAATCTAGGATCCATCTGGGTTTATGGGCTTGGGAGGATTATCATGCACAATTAATAATACTTCATGTTCTTCTCTTAGTACTTAATTGGTTTTAAAAGGAAAGCGTTCGAGTACTTAGTGTTCTAGTGCCACATGACACTCTCATAGCCTCGCATGTGTATTGATGGTAATGCTTTGATAACATCATCATACATACATGGAAATATCCTATTCTCCAATACCAATCCTTGTGGTCATTGATGATGTCATCATCATTGATATGGTTGTGTCCTATAGCTCAAGGTGATAGGATATTGGGCATTTAGACAAACCTAAATAATTTTGTACTATGTGACATAAACTCTTAATTCTACGCATCTTACCCAAACCCAAAATATTATATGTTCTATTTAAAATGTGTGTTGGATCTACAACAATATTTGTACAACATCTAGACTTGAAATATTTATAAAACCTAGTTGAATCCAACTCGAGTCCAAGGGTCAATACTTCGTAATTTTTGATAATTGATGTGGCTTAGTAACATGTGCTAAGGTCATGTGTTAGAACTTGGAGTTGATGAGATCATGGTGAAGTGGTAACCTTTGATCTTATATACCCCAAAATAGGAAGGGAACATTGAAGTGAATTGGGGATCAACATGTAGTATGAGGCAAGAAGTTTCTTGCGCTATCTCCATTGTGGAGTTATGATTGAAGTAGGTGGTCATCATTAATTTAGAGACATTAGTGATTATTAGTGATCGAGATCTTATTCTCAATGATCTTTAAGATTTGGGATTTGGAATTGAATCACGTGTATAGGGTGTAAATGTGGATGTAATTAGTGGAAAGAGAGGTGGGACTAACATGGTAGTGATGGTTAAGATTATTAAGATTATTAAATTAACAAATTAACAAATTTAATAAAATTGAAAAAATTCAAAATATACATCATTTACGAAAAATTTACACATACCTTAATAATGAAGGTCACCATTATCATAGAAAATTAGTGCATTTCTTCTGGATGCCACATAGGCTAAGTTAGTCTCTAAGAACAATTTAAATGAAAGTGATAAATGTAATTAGTGGAACGAAAGGTGGGACTAACATGGTAGTGATGGTTAAGACTGTTAAGATTATTAAATTAACAAATTTAATAAAGTTGAAAAAATTCAAAATATACGCCATTTACAAAAAAATTACACTTACCTTAATAATGAAGGTCACCATTATCATGGAAAATTAGTGCATTTCTGCTAGATGCCACATAGGCTAAGTTAGTCTCCAAGAACAATTTAAATGAAAGTGATATATATATATATATATA